>PVIR01002784.1:12238-97470 GCA_004026965.1 Petromus typicus
GCTAACTCCCCGGCCCTTCTCTCCCTGTTTTAAAAAAATATTTTATATTGTTTCTTAGTCTTTATTTTATTTTTAAATTGTTTTTAAAGAAAAATATTTATTGGTATATTTTAGATATCCATAATAACGACATGCATCATAGGAAATTTGTAGCAGTGCGTGACACGCCTGCTTCTTCTTCCCCATTCTCTCCCTTTGCATACAAAAGCTTTGTTTCCATTTTTCCTTCAATTTTCTCTTTCTTTCTAGTCCCACTTACTTTCCCCATCCCCCTCTCTGTTCTCCTTCTCAGCTGAACACTTCCTTCCCATTCCCGATGTCTATTGCACATTCTAGCCCTTATTTCTACTTTCATTTTCTCATACCAGAGAAACAGTGCAATATTTGCACATGTAAATTTGATTCATTTTAGTTAAGCATGGCTCTGGGTCCATCCACTTAGCTTTTACTGTCTGAACCTCCTTCTTCTTTATGGCAGAATAGTACTCCACTGTATAAAAAAGCGTATCTTCTTTATTCATGGTGTCTGTGACGAGGAGCTAGCCATCACGAATTGTTTCACCCCCGTCTAAGACGGAGGAGAGCCAAGTAAGAGTCAGGTGCTGATTTTCAGGGTTCACAAGGACATCCGGGGATCAGCTCTCCACGTTGTCCAGAGGCAGATTCCCCCCGGAGTGACACTGAGACATCCGCTGTTGTCCTGAAGCTGAGGCCACAGGGACAACAGAGCTTCACGGGACTGGGCCAGGGATTTAGCTCCGTGGCACTGGGCCTGTCTTGCAAACACAAGGCCATGAGTTCAATCCCCGGTACTAAAAAACCCCAAGAGCTTCACGTGACTGGAGCCACCGCGGAGCAGGAGCGAGACACATGCTTCTCTTCACGGTGATGGAATCATCCCTGAAGCCATGACAGAGGGCCTGAGACAAGGTCAGCCCGACCTTGTGGCGAAGCTGACACTTAGTCCTCTCTTGAGGTTGTTCTGAGCCGTATCAGCTCAGTAGGATCCCGCCAGCCACGGCCCAGGCAGCTCCTCTTACCTTCTCTTGCAAGGCTTTTGCTGTAAATTCCTGCAGCTGCTTCAAGTTTATTTTTTATTTCTACTAAAGCAAGGACCCAAGCTAGCTGTTGACAAAACCTTGAACACACACATGCCGTTGTATATACATGCCACTTTCACTACTTTTTAAATATATATTTTATTGCTTTGTGACTTATTTTGTTCTATGACTTTTATCCTAGCATCAAACAGTAAGGTTTTTTTAGGCAGGGTTTCACTATGTAGACCAGCCTGGCCTCAAATTCACAGTGATCATCCTGACTCAGCCTCCTAGGTGCTGGGATTACTAGGCGTGCACCACCACACCCAGTCAAACAGTAGGATTGACCTGGTTGTCTACAGTGGAGCCCAGAAACCTTCCTAATTGGATGCGTGGAGGATTTGTGGACAATAAAATTTAACAAAGAGTTTCCCTTGGTTTCCAAATGACATAAGTAAAGCAAGTGTATAAAATAATTGATAATGTTTCATAATTCAAACTACATTGGAAGGCATTGGATACTGTGGCAATATAACAAAAACAAAGATTAAAATAGAATTTTTTTTTTTTTTTGCAGTACTGGGGATCAAACTCAGGACTTTGAGATTTTGAAGCATGCGCAATGTCACTGAGCTACATCCTCAGCCCTAAAATAGAACTTATCGACCATTCGAGAGCTACAGAGGTTTTAAATGTTTTAAAAAGCAAAACCTTCATTGGCACATTCTGGATATACACACTGAGAGCGCTCATCGTGGAGCCCTTGCACTTGAACGCGATGTGCCGCCTTCGCTTCTCTCCCAGCCTCTGTTCTAAACCATCTTTCGTTCCCCTATATCCAAAAGCTTCATTCCTATTTTTTCCTCCCATTTTTCCATTTTCCTTGTTCTTTTCTTCCTTTTTCTCTCCCCTCTCTTGTTCTCCTTCCATCAAAACACTTTCTTCCCATTTCCCAACATCCTTTATACATTTCAGTCCTTATTTCCACTTTCAATTTCTCACACCACCGAAACAATGCAGTATTTAAACATGTGTGTCTGATTTATTACACTTAAGAGTATGGTTTCCAGGTCCCTGCATGTAGCTGTAAATGTCTGAGCTCATCCTTCTTTAAGGCAGAGTAGTGCTCCATTGTATACAAAAGCCCCGCCTCTTCTTTACCTTCGTCAGTTGATGAGCACTGGGTTGTTTTAGCTATTCCAAACTGCGCTGCTATGAACGTAGGTGTGCATATGTCACTGTGGTATGATGCTTTTAATCCCATAGGGAAGATACCTGGAAGGGGAAGAGGTGGATGTAGGTCTCTTCTGATCAAATGAGTTTTAAGATTGTTTTCTCTGGGCTGAGAATTTAGAGCAGTGGTTGTAACACCTGCTTTGCAAGCGCAAGGTCCCAAGTTCAATCCCCAGTGACCACATACCACAATGCCAGGCATGGAGCCTCACACCCACCAGCAATCAGTACCACACACCATAGTGCCAGGTGCAGTGACTCATGCCTGTAATCTCAGTCCTCAGGAGACAGAGGCAGGAGGATTGCTGAGTTTAAGGCTCACCTGGGCTACCTACATAGGGAGCTCAGGGCCAGCCTGAACTACAAAGCAAGACGTTGTTTCAAAAAAAAGAAAAGATGGGCCGGGGAGTTAGCTCAGTGGTTCTGTCGCCTGTCTTGCAAGTGCAAGGGCCCAGGTTCGATTCCCAGATAACCATATACAATGCTGGGTGTGACTCACACCCAGCAGCAACCAGTACTACACACCACAGTGCTGGGCGTGGTGGCTCACGCCTGTCATCCCAGCACTCGGGAGGCAGAGGCAGGAGGATTGCTGGGATGTGAATTGGAGGTTGAGCTCAGGGCCAGCCTGAACCACAAAGCAAGACCCTGTCTCAAAAAAAAAAAAAAAAAAAAAAGAAAGAAAAGAAAGATTGTTTTCTCTTATTCTGTGAGATAAGCTGTTGGAATTTTGATCAGGATTGCATTAAATCTGTATAACAATTTTGAAAGTGTGGCCATTTTCCCTACATTGGTTATTCCTACCCAAGAACTAGGAGTATCTTTCTATTTTCTGATATCCTCTCCAATCTCCTCTTTCAGAGTACGATAGTTTTCAACGTAGGTATCTTTACTTGTTTTGTTAGATTTATTCATAGGTATTTCTTTTTTTTGGGGGGGTGCTATCACAAAAGGTGTAATTTCCCTAATTTCTCACTCGATGAGTTTGTTATTTGTATACAGGAAGTCCATTGATTTTGAATGTTGACTTTGTATTCAGCTATTCTACTGAATTTGATTCTTAAATTTAGAAATCATTTGTTGGAGTTTTGGGGGTCTTCTATTTCAGATATTGTCATCCACAAATAATGATAGTTTAATTTTCTTCCTTTCCTTGTATTTCTATCTCTTATCTAATTGCTTTGGCTGATGTTTCCAGAAGTATATTGAATAAGGGTGGTGACAGGGGACATCCTTATATTGTTCTTGATTTTAGAATGAAAACTTTCAGTCTCTCCCTGTTTAGTATGATGTTTGCCATGGATAGCTAACTCAGGACCTTGTGCTTGCCAGGCAGACTCAGAGCCACTGAGCTAAATCCCTGGCCCTGTTTCACTTTTCTTTTCTTTTTTTTTGAGACCGGATCTCGCTTTGTAGTTCAAGCTGGTTTGAACTACGTAGCTCAGGCCAGCCTTGAACTCACAGCAATCTTCCTGCCTCTGCCTCCCAAGTGCTAGGATTACAGGAGTGCTAGGATTACAGGAGTACTAGGATTACAGGCATGAGTCATCATGCCTGGCACTATGGTGTATAGTACTGATTGCTGATGGGCATGAGTCACCAGGCCCAGCATTGTGGTGTGTGTTTATGGGGGATTGAACTAGAGACCTTGCATTTGCAAAGCAGGTGCCAGAACCACTGAGCTAAATACCCAGCCCTGTAGGGCTTTTGTTTGTTTGTTTTTGTTTTATCATGAATGGGTGTTGGATTTTGTCAACATTTTTTCTACATCTGTTGAGAGGATCATATAGTTTTTGTCCTCGGCTCTGTTAATATAGTATATCACATTGATTCACTTATATATTTTTGTACTGAGCACTGAGCTCAGGACCTTGTGCTTGTGTGGCAGACACAGCATCTGTGGGAGATAGGGTACGAGGACACTCCCAGAAAACCTCATGGCAAGCTCCAGTTCCCCTTCCCCATGAGTCCCGCAGCAAAAGGATTAGCAAACAACAAAATAGGAACCTTGTGGAAAAGCTGAGCCCAGGCTTGAGTCTTGCTCCTCTGAGCAACAACAGCAAAAACCAAATACTGCAGGGCAGAAGAGCCGGTCCTCTCAACTCGCTGAACCTTTATTTGGTACCAAGCGTTCATACCAGTAATCCTCGCACACACAAAACAAGGCAATCCTAATCCTACACATCAAAAATCCTAGCATGCATAAAGCAGGGTGGTTATCCACAATAATCCCTGTAGTTGAAGATCCCATAGGGCAGGGCAGACATCCTTAAATCCCAGAAGGTCCCCAAACCAATAATCCTAGTGGTTTAAAATCCCACAGGACCGGGCAAATGTCTGCAATAATCCCATATTTGATCCTGCAGGGTAGAGCAGACATCCATAAATCCAAGTAAGTTGTCTGTAGTTCGCAGCATCACCGTTGAGCTAACTCCAGTTTTTCTTGTTCATTAATATATCTTTTACATAGTCCGGTTCATTGTTATTCGGAGCATACGTATTTAGGACTATTATCTCTTCCTCTTGGATTGTTCTCTTTTGAAGGTTATAGTGACCTTCTTAGTGTCTCTTAGTCTTTTTGAGACAAGGTCTTGCTTTTGTGGTTCAGGCTGGCTCTGAGCTCAGTCTCCAACTCACATCCCAGCCATCCTCCTGCCTCTGCCTCCCGAGTGCTGGGATGACAGGCGTGAGCCACCACGGCTGGCCGGCACTGTGGTATGTGGTGCTGATTGCTGCTGGGCGTGAGTCTCCACACCCAGTATTGCATGTGGTTACCGAGGATCCAACCCAGGTTGTACTTACAAGACAGGCACCGGAACCACTGAGCTAAATCCCCAGCCCATGTCTCTTAGTCTTGGCTTGAACTCTACTTAGTGAATAGAATAGCTACCCCAGCTTTTTTCTGGGTTCCCATAGCATGGAATATTATTTCTCATCCTTTAGCGCCTTCGTCCATTCTGCCAGTGTTTCTTTTGACTGGTGACTTGAGACCATTAACACTGATGGCTGTAATGGATAGGTATATGTGTACTGATTTATCTCTTTCATGTTCTTTTCCTTTTGTTAGGTCCTTTCTTTCCTTTTCTGTGTAATTTCTTGCCTTGCCTGGTGGATTCATTCTGTTGAAGTTCATGGAGCACTAGTCCTTATATGGATTCAGTAAAACTATATTTTAAACTGGGTATGGTGGTGTGTGCCTGCCTGTAATCCCAGGACTTGGAGGCTGAGGCAGGAGGATTCCAAGAATTCAAGACCAGCCTGGATTACATAGTGAGATCCTGTTCGCTTTGTTCAAAAGGAGAGAAACTCCACTTTAAATTTTGATCCTTTTCTCAGGCTAGTACACCACGTACAGCCCTGGCTCCCAGCCAGCTGCTGGATCACAGGGGAAACCACCAATTCTCCACAGCATTCGTGTCTCGGCGCTAAATTATGGTGTAGTGCAGGTTTAAGGGCATGAAATGCATTTTCAATTTCAGATATTTTCAACCTATGATAGATTCATCCCAGTGGATTTTTCCCTACATAACCTCATTATCCATCCAGGAGGACTTATACAACAATAATGTTATTTCAGCAACCTTCTGAATGGATTCACAGTGTTTATTTTACCAAGAGGATAATCCCTTCACCTAGCTAAGATGAGGAAGAAATAAAGCTGGATGTGGTCCTTTTGTGGTCGAGCCCGCAGAAAGACAGCTGACCCTAGCCTACTAATTTCTTTGGAGAGGATGATTCCAGCTGCCTAGAGCTGGGGACTGAGCCCGAGCTTCTCAAAGGGAAGTTTAATTATCGACTGCTGCCAACGTGAAGGTCAGCTGCATTTTCAAAGCTGATTGCTTTTCGAGTTATGGCACTCTGCGATGATCATCGGCCACGGCAAATAAGCCCAGCGACAAGCAATAGGCAGAAGCTATTGGAATGAGTGTTTGTTTGGTTTTTCTTTTGCAGTGCTAGGGAGGGAACCCAGAGCTTCCTGCACTCTAGACAAGCAATCTGTCACTCCTCAGCTCAGCAAGAATGAATTTATCAGCCATATAAGAAAAGATATGGCCTACCACCTCCCTCTTGTATAGACAAACTTTCCTGCTTCCCACCCTTAAGGCTCAAGTTGTTTACATATCCTCTGGTGCAGCACACTACAGACAGAAAAGCCCGCTGGCTGCCTTGTGGAGAAAGGGCTGGCTTGTGCCCCTCGGTCTTCGTGGAAAAGCACTGGTCTAACTAAATGTAAGGCTGCCAGGAGCGGTGGTGTAAGCTGGTATTTCCAGTCCTCAGGAAGCTGAGGCAAGAAGACTGCTGAGAATTCAAGGCCAGCATGGGCTACATAGTGAGTTCAAAGCCAGCCTGGCTTACATGGCAAGACCCGTCTCGGAAAAAAAACGTAGGGGTAGAGGCTGGAGAGGGAAGCATGGTCCACTGGGAAAGAGGCCAAGGAGAGGGAGGGAATAGAAAAGGAGCTTGGGAACCTACAGACGTTGAGGAGTGGGGGAAGAGAAGGCCCGGAAGAAGACAGCACAGGCCTGCGGTGGGACAGGAGCAGTAGATTCTTCCAGTTTGTGGCTTCCCAAGGCCCCCCACCCCACCCCCCACGCCGGCAGAGGCGTGTTTGGGGCTGCCTCAAGCCTGGGCGTGCGCTTCTGACAAAGCCATTCGGCCTGTCACTTCACTGCACACGCACACGTTCGCTGTCCACTATGTAACAGGCGCCGTGGGTCCGTCTGGACAAAGCAGACTCTCTCCAGCTGACATTTCTCTGGGGTGTTGCAATTTCAAACAGGCTCGAGTTTAGGAGAGAGGTCAAGTGTTTCGGAGAGGGGAAAGCACGGCAGGCAGACATGGCCTCTCAGACGGCAGGTGTGACGGGAGCACCCAATCTGTGGCGCATGAGATTTCATTCTCTGTGACTCCACACAGCTCTTCCAGCTCCTTTTCCAGCCCCCTCTCCCAAACTTTTAGCAAAGTGAACGAGAGTCAGGGACAGACTCAGGTTTCTTGGAGGGAACATCAATAAATGAATGAAAATTCAATTACAAGAAGCATAATAGCAATCAATTGCTGGCCTCGGTCATTAGGTGCACAGTTAACACGTCAGCGGTACATTATCAAGGTGAGTCCCACAGACTACAGCCCCTCGGGCGGGGGCGCAGCTGGCGGGAGGACGACGTAGGTCGCGTGCTGCGCACACCTCGCGGTGACCACCGAGCCAGGCGTGGGCGGGACCCGGGAGGGGTGGGGCGCCTGGGGGCGGGGACTGGGCGGGGCGGGAGGCCCCTCCCCCGGGCCCGGCGGGCGGGCAGAGCTCCTGGCCCCGGCTAAAGAGGCGTGCGGAGGCGGCGCGGCACACACGGCCGGAGCGCAGGGAGCGCACACGCGTATTCTCGGAATTCGAGCCTCAGTTTCCCCGCTCCCTACGGCCAGCGGGCTCGGCGCGCTCCCTCGACTCCCGTAAGTGGCCGCCGACCCCGGCCTCGCCCCGCAGGTCCCCGGGTCTGCGGGCCAACTCGGCGGAGCAACTTCGTCTCCGAGCGCCGCCGGGCGGGGCACTGCGCATGCGGAGCTCCAAATTCAAACAGCTGTTTGCAGAGCTGCGCGCGGGCGGCCGGAGGGGCTGGGGCTGGGGGAGCTGTCTGGAGCCCGCAGCCGCCCGGGAGCCATGGTGGACCGGGGTCCCCTGCTGACCTCGGCCATCATCTTCTACCTGGCCATCGGGGCGGCGATCTTCGAGGTGCTGGAGGAGCCGCACTGGAAAGAGGCCAAGAAAAGCTATTATACAAAGAAGTCGCACCTCCTGCGGGAGTTCCCGTGCCTGAGCCAGGAGGGCCTGGACAAGATCCTGCAGGTGAGCCGGTGCCGGTGCCCGCATTACACCTGGAGCCTTTCGGGGTCGTCGAGGTTGGGGCCTGCTGCCTCTCGGTCCCTGGCGAAGGTCCTGCAGTGGCGGGAGAGGAGGTCCCTTCCGCGCTCGCGCGCGGAGACTCGTGTCTCCCAGGGAGAACTTGGGGCTGACTCGCAAGTGAACTGGGCCCCGCGGTGGCGCGGTGTGGGTGCCTCCCTTGTTGGAGGGAGGCTGTGGGGCGGATAAAGACGTTTATCTTTTCTTGGAGACGCTCCCGGAGTCCGGGAGCCGAGCCGGGTGCCACCCTTCGCGTCTCCACCTCCCCGCTCCCGGCCAGTGTCATCCTATCGGGCTGCTGAACCCCGCAGAGCTGTTCAAGGGCCTCTCAAACCCAAACCTGAGCAAAATATCCCTATCCTTGCGGGGCTCCCGGAGGGGGAGGGGGCTGTGGAGGGCCTGCGCTCACGAGGTGAGGGCTGGTGGCTGGAATGCTGGGGAATGAAGTCAGGCTTCCAAGCAGGCTTATCTCTCGGAGACATCCCTCAGGGGCTTGGAGTTAAACTTCTTGAAAGCAGCAGGTTGCCGAACGAGCAAAACCCTCTCCACGGCCTGGCCGATGCTCTTTCGGACAGGAAGGACAGTGTATGGAGAGGGGTAGGTGAAGGGCTGCCTTAGGGCTGGCACCGGGGTGGCCATCAGACTTGCTTCCTTTCTGGCCAGCACTAAAGGTCTCTGAGTAGAAAGAGGGCCAGGGTGGTGAGTTGTCTAAAGTACTGCATTTCTTTTGGGGCGGAACATGCCAGGAACGCGATCGATGAGAAACTAATGTACAGCAGCTACCCAGGATGTTCACCTGCTCAGTGTCTCATTTTCCAGCCTGTTTCAGTTTCCGCGAAATGGGGAAGAACTCCTCTTAGCTGCTCTTTCCTGCCGTCTGCTATTGTAAGGTTGAAAGCATTTGGAAAACATGAAGCTGTCCTGCCTGAGGTACCTTCTTTTAGTCCCCAGACCAGATGGACATGCACACAAATGAGCTCTTAGGTCTCCTTTGGCAGCATGGCCTGCACACTGTAGGCCTCCGGTGACTGGTGGCAGGGCTGGCAGGTGCCCTGTTGCATTTCAGTGGTGTGTCCTGCCCTGGAGCCGTTTCCAGGGCGAGGGGAGGGGCGGGGAGGGTTGGGAGTAAACTTCAGAAGCCGCTTGGTTGGCTTCCACTCCTTCCTACCAGGAATTCTGAGACTTTAGGGGTTCTTTCTCGGATGGGTGTCTCGTGTCTGTGGCTTCAGAGGGAGGGGATCACTGTGATTTTCCTTGAGGAAACTATTCCTGTAGCGGAGAGTTTTGGCTTAGTTTGCTCCGGGGCATTGTTTGGTAGGGGGGCAGGGCCACAGGGGGAGGATGGTAAAGCCTTGAAGAGCTTACCCGGAGGTGTTTCCCTTGCTGCTACTTCCCCAGCCCTGCAGGGGAAGGAAAGAATTCGAGGCTAGATGTGGGAAAATAAACTTCAAAACCGGAGGAGCTGGGAAGGGGGTGGCCCAGGGGTTAGGCAGCCGGGTGCAGCTGTTGCTGGTAGCTCTGGACGCTTAAGGTTTCCTTAAGGTGTTTGGGCAGACAAAACACCTTTTATATTCAGGTCCTGCTGAATCTTATCGACAATTACTCTTCTCGCTAAAGTGGATAGATAACCTTTTGAAGAATTTGGGGATTAGGCCAGTCTGATTATTGATAGATAAGCTCTTGGATGACAATAAAACTACTTCAGATCAACTGCAGCTAGGACTGTCCCCTCCCTTCGCAGGAAGAAACCCAAGTGAAAACCAGCAGAAGCCTTTGCAGCAGGAGTTTTAATCTACAGAGATCTACTTGGCCAAGCTTTCCGATCTGTGTCTTGGGGCATTGCCTCCGACCCAGGAAATGGGTTTAAGGAAAAATGAAAACGCCAAGAAAAAAAACTTTCCTGTTTGGCCGCTGGGGCATTTTCCACCTGTACTGTGTCACGGCCTCTGAACTGCCTGGCTGTCCGAAAGGAGCCCCTGGCTGGGAATTTGCGGGGTTGGAGCTGGACGTCGGAAGGCTCGTCCCAAGGGGAGGAGGGGCCTGCAGGCTGGTCAGGGTTTGTTTCTTTTAGATGCAAGTTGTGTTCACATTCGAATGCATAAGGAAGGAAGCTAATTGCCCTTCTTTAGAAGTACTTTGGAAGTTGTTCGGTGCTGCCTGCCTTGCTTCCCTGGGCTGGCTGGCACTTTCTCCACCCGCCTTGGGCTATGAGCTGCCCTCCTTTTTGCTTTCTGAAGCCTCTGGAAACCTTACTCGGGTTACTGCTTTATCAGACTTTTTTTTTTTTTGATATAGGGTCTCTCACTTTGAAGTTTTTACTGGACCTGAACTCACTTTGTATCCCAGGCCAGCCTCAAACTCTCAGCAGTCTTCCTGCCTCTGCCTCCCCAGGGACTATAAACTGGGACTATAGGCATAAACCACCATGCCCAGCATTGTGGCATCTGGTACTGGGATCGAACTCCGGACCAGTTCTCCCAGTGTTTACTGATTTTCTCCTTATTCTGCAAGGGATGGTAGTATTTACTACACTCCAAACTCTGTGTTTGGTCTTATAAGGGGACATTTCAGGGGACAGGGCCCAGGCTTCTCTGGCTGAGAGTTGGCTGTGTCTCCATCGCCCATTCACTTACCTTGGCGCCCTTTTCCTCATTTACAGAAGCACAGCTGAGTGAAGTTCTAGGAAAGGAGAAACAGAAGCAAGATACTGAAGGAGAAGGAGCCGGTCTCCTGCCTCTAGCACCTTTGTTTGTTTTAGTTTTTTGAGACTGGTGGGTCATTGTGGCCTTGAACTCACTGTAGAACCCAAGCTGGGCTCATCTCGGAGTGATCTTCATGCCTCAGCCTTGTGCACGCCCGGCCTGCCCCTGTGAGCTTGGCGGCTTCCCAAGTCCCCTGCCTGCAGAACTTCAGGGACTCTTTAGGGTGACCTTTCTGTGTTCAGATAAGGAAACTGTGGTCAGAGCAGTTAAAGTGGCCGCAAGGACCCAATGAGAGGCACGCGCGGCAGCCCACACCCTCAACTGCCTCAGCCCTTCCCTCTGGGCCTCCCAGCTCTTGAATCTTCTGTGTCAGGCAGCCTGGTAAATTGGTTCGGCTGCAGGCTGCACTGCTGGGAAATTCTGTTTGCTGTTTCCTCTGGAACAGGCAGGCATCTCAGGCAGGCTTCTCCCGTGTTGCGCTGGCTGGCCCAGCGCTGCTTGTGGGGCCGATGTAAAGCCTTACTTTGGCCCTCCCCCCAGAGTAGAAGGTCCCCTTGAAGGGAAGAAGCTTCAGCCCCTTAGCCTGCTGCTCTGGCACATGGTTGTTAGGAACCGGAAGTGTCTGAGCTCGACAAGCACCAGGCACTTCTCATGTGCTGGGACTAACTGGGGATGGAGCCCAAGCCCTTGCACAGGCCAGGCGGGTCTTATGTTGCTAACAATGCCCAGCCACTATGCAGCATTTATTGAGTGACCCTGGTGTTCGTGCACTGAGCTCCCAAGGGTGAGGTTACAGAAAGCACCCTGAAAAAGACCACGGCCCATTCCCAGACCCCTGGGGACCCCACTGACCTCTTGTCCTCCCAAGCCCAAGTGCACTGTCCCATTCCAGCTTTCCACATTTTCATCTCTTCACTTTCTGAGCTTTTGATCCTGTATATACATCCTGCAGCTGTAAGTGAGGCTGTTCCTGACATGCCGTTACTAACACTCCTTTCCAAATTTGTCAGCTGGAACCTCACAGCGTATATTTACATTTGACCAGAACAGTCTCAAAGGGGCGCCCAGAACTCTCTGGAAAGCCGAGGGTTAATGTGAACACCCTGGCCCTTTGTTTCCAAGCCTGGGTGGAAATTGTAAAACCCCCTAGTCCGCTTAACTGCCTTTGTAAGTAAAGGGCGCACAATAGATCTTTTGATTCTCTAGGATCTGGGAGGCCTCTCAGCATTAGTTCCAGCTTGAATTCTCACTGTCTCTGCTGCAGAAGTGAAGAGTGGGTGAGTCGGGTTTTGAGAGCATGCGGAGGAACAAGGTCCCTTCCTCCTGGCGGTCTAGTTGTGATCCACTCAAAGTCGAAGGCTGCCAAAACAAAATAAAACAAAAAACCCTCAGATCAATATGTCAGCCTTTGTTAACTGCCCCGGTGGAAAGTGAATTTTTATTAAATCATTTTTGAGAGTTTTCCTAGAGCCTTTAGGATGATTATACACTGCATAGTAATTGAGAACAGAGGCATTGAGGGAAGAAAGTCACAAGTGTCAAAAGGTTCTTGGGAGAGTCTTAAAGGGCGGGTGTGGGGGGGTGATGATTGTGGCTTTTAAGTATTTTCCTGGGATTTTGCCCTATGTGTAGTCTGGTGTTTAAGAGAAGCACAGTCCTCCGGGTTTTGGGTGCAGCACTTGGCTGCCTGAGTGGCCCTGACCTCGAGCTGAGGCCTTCATCTCGGACTCTTGTTTGCTGTCAGATTGGGCTCAGCTTAGCCCCGTATGTGGCTGTGTTGGGGGGCTAGGGACAGGGAAGTATAAGACTCTGGGGGGCAGAGGAGCAAGGCTCCTGGGACAAAACCCCCAAGAGAGTCTTTGTACCAGTCCAAGGCTGGTCTGTGGGGCACTGCCGGAAGCCAGTGGTCGATCTGGGGTGAGGGCGGAGAAATGAGGCCAAGACTACAGGAAACCACAGGACGTTAACTGCTCTGCCTCCTTCTGTGGCTTCTCCAGGGGTGGAGAAGTGAAGGTGCAACGCTGAAGATTTCACCAAGTGCCCAGGCTCCTTCAGTGGGAAGACGCCAGGTGTGGCTTATGATACAGAACCTGTTGTCCTAAGAGGGATATTTCTCCAGGTGCCACTTCAGAGCTCTAGCTATTGCTGACATGCCTCAGAACCTGTGTGCTGATGGTTATGGGGGTGGCCTCTGAAGTCTTGCTTGAAGTAGTGCTTGATACTGAGCACATTGTCATTAAAAGTTAGTGCAAGGCTGTAATTCCAGCTACTTTGGAGATTGAGGCAGGAGGATGTGAGGTCAGCCTGGGCAACTTACTGTGAAGGCCGGGTCTCATTATGTACTCCAGCCCGGCCTTGAACTGGTGCTGATCCTCCTGCCTCACCCTTCCATGTATTGGGATTATAGGCAGGCACCATGATGCCTGCTTTCTATTTTAACTAGTTTTTAGTGGATAGGCTGGCAGTAGTAGTATTCATGCTTGTAGTGAAACAATCTTCAGAACTTCATCATTTTGCACAAACAAAACTATACCCCTTAAAACACGACTCCTGCTTCTCTACCCATAATCGCTGTTCTACTTTCTTATTAATTTGGCCACTTGAGATAACTTGTATCCGTTGAGTCGCATAGTTTTTTTAGTGTGTATAAAGTGGTAGAACCACTGGAAAACAGAATGGGAATTCCTCAGTTAAAAACAACTGCCTGATGTTGCAGTGAGCTGACGTCTAGGATCTGCCAACTGAATTTCTGTATCTCTTGACCTCTTTCTTGATTTTTTTTTTTTTTTTTTGAGGCAGAATCTCACTATGTAGCTTGGCTAGCCTCGAACTCTCAACGATTGTGCCTCTGCCTCCCAAGTGCAGGGATTATGGGCTTGAGCCTCCATACTTGGCTCTTTCTTGATTTTTGAGATAAGGTCTCACTATGCAGTTTAGACGGGCCTTGAATTCACTATATAGTCCTAGGTGATCCTCCTGTTTCAGCCTCCCAGTGCTGGGATTGCAGGCTTGTACCACAGCCTGATCAACTAATTTTTTAAAATAACCAGCAGAGGCTGGGGATTTAGCTCAGTGGTTCCGGCGCCTGTCTTGCAAGTGCAAGGACCTGGGTTCGATCCCCGGTAACCACCTACGATACTGGGCGTGGAGACTCACACCCAGCAGCAATCAGAACCACATACCAAGTGCTGGGCGTGGTGGCTCACGTCTGTCATCCCAGCACTCGGGAGGCAGAGGCAGGAGGACTGCTGTGATGTGAGTTGGAGGCTGAGCTCAGGGCCAGCCTGAACCACAAAGCGAGACCCTGTCTCAAAAAAAAAAAAAAAAACCCAGCAGAAGACACACCAGGCTCTAGTGTGCCCCCCCTATATGTGGTTGTCCTGCTGAGCTGACACCACAGGCCAGAAAAGTGCAGGTCAGATACTGAAGGCCTTCTGGGGCTACATAATGAATGTGAACCCCATCACAGTTGGCATTTTCCAAGTAGGGGAGTTTCAGAAACGTCCTTCTTTCTTCTTAACAGTAGTGGAAGATTCCTCCGGAAAGTTGCTCTGGGCCCCTCACCCTTCCTTCAGTGAGAACAACTCTGTGGCCTGTCCGAAGCCACCTCAGATTGTCCCTGAGCCGCCCCTTGATGGAGAAGTGGGGGTTGCTGTGCCCAACTGCCCACCGCTGCCTGAGGCTGCTCAGCCTTTGTGAGGATCTACCCAAACCCTCAGAGTCCTGGGGTGGGCCTCCTGTTGTCTGTCAATTATTCCTGTGTGCTGAGTGAAGCCGGGGTTAGAGGGTCGTCAGCCCCCAGCTTGGTCTGCCTAGGAGAGGAAATTGGGCCTCGGCGGTGACAGGAGGGGAAACACAGTCCGGAGTGCTGAGTGATGGGCTGCAGATGGTCGAGGCTGGAGAGCTGGACAGGGGTCGGAGGGCCTCGGAGGGCTCTGTTCCTGTTTCCTGAAGCCTCTGAGGGCTCTGGCTGCCAAAGTCCAGCCTCTGCCCTCCAGGTGCCCTGAGTCTGGAGGCAGAGGTCACGAACTGTCCCGAGATCCGCCTCAGGAAGGGCACCTGGAGGATCCCGGTGTGCACCATGTACAGATGGGCTTTTCCTTCTGGGCTTACAGAAGATAGGGGTGCAAGGGGAGTGTGGCTGGCAGTCCTGCGCATCCTCTGGGGGACCCGCCACGCCAGCCCTGGGCCTGGGTGTTACTGCTGTCTCCTTCAGCCAGGTCGTGGGCCGGGAGTCGCCGCTGTTCCGTCTTTCCCAGAAGCCGAGGCTGGAGGGTCGCCTGAGTACACAGCTGTGTAGAGGACCAGGCAGGATTCTGCCTGTTGCACTGACTCTGCTTTCCCTCCATCTGAGTGGAGTGGTGGCTGCAGCAGGGTCTGACAGACAGACAGCCTCGGGCAGGGAGGATGGTGACACCAGCCAAGCTGCCGGGCTCTCTGTCCTCACTGCCCCTCGCCCGGTCCCTTCTGCAGCAGGTCCTCGTGACCTCATAGAAGTGACAGAATGGACCACAGCAGGATGACTGTCGGAGGCCCTGACGGAGAGCAAAGAACGGAACCCAGAACCCACGCCCAGAGCCATTCTGCTCTGCACTAGGCTGCGTGAGTCGTGGGAAAGTCTAGAAACAGTCCAGTGTCGTCCTCAGAGCCGTGGGGGGTTGGGCTGAGCCCCCAGGGTGCTGTCCCGTGGGACCCTGAGCCTGCCCTGGGTCACCAGGGCTCTGTGATTGTCTTTGAAATGTGCGTTCTTTTCCTTCTCCAGATTCTGCCTAAATATTTCTATTTTCTGCTGAGCTGTCAGGGCAGGCTTGTACACTGCTGACTGTTGTCGCCCCCGTATCCCCTGTGATCTGGCTGGGGCTCCTCAGCGAGGCCCCTCCTACAAGGGGCCTCTTGTCCTGAGTGTTACAGGAGCTGCACAGGGTGCTGGGTGGCAGGACGGCCTTGCCTGGAGCTGGAGCCAGAGGCTGTGCTGTGGCTGCGAGGAGTCTTGCCAGCCACGCCTGGAGGAGGAGGGATACTGGAGAGCCTTCCCTCTGTATGGACCCGGACCAGGGCTGGGGTTAGAAAGGAGCCTTTGTCGAGCCACAGGGTGGAGAAGCCTGTTCCAGCCGGGCCCCAGTTCTCCCGCATCCCGGTTTGTGCTGTGATGCTGACCAGGTCTCACCTTCCAGACTCTGCATTCAGCAGACAGGTAGTGCCTGTGGAATTAGGCCCAGTTCAACCATGGGAGTGTGACATGACCCGGGGCTACATGTCCCAGTTCCGGCCTGTGCCACCAGGCTTGGCTCTTAAGAGATGCCCAGGATGTGGGAAGGCTTTAGTCTCACCCCGTGGTTTGTTGGGCCCAGCAGTGAGCTAGGCTGGGGTGGGGGTCCTCAAAGTTGTGTAGACCTTTGGGTTGGGAGTCCAGTCTGCCAAGGTCAAGGTCAAGGTCAAGATCAGTGGCATTAAGCCAGCCCGGCACTCTGGCTGTTGGTCTTAACAGGCTCAGAATTGTTCAAGGAGGAGAGTACCATGATTGGGGCTAAGTCCCACACCCCATCTCCCTTCAGTCACATCAGGTGGGGCTGTGTAAGGAGAGACTATTCTTGTAAATTGACGTGTAATAATTGTGTAATAATTTTTATGGGATACTGTGATAATTCAATACCAGTGTGTAACTAGCTGGGCAATTAGCATTTCCATCACCTTATCTTTGGAACCTCCCACCTCTCATAAAATATGTCCTAAATTGTAATGGAAAACAAGATTCTTCCTTCAGCTACCCTTCATGGCCTTAGTGGCCAGTGTCCTCTCTCCCCCTCCCCCAAGAGCTTTTGTAGCTTCCATGTGAGGGAGAGCTTGTGCCATCTGTCTTTCTTGCCAAGTCCTGCCTGGGCTTTTCAAGTCCCACTTGGATGCCACTTTGCTGTCTTCTGATCCTGAGACCCCAGGCACAGTGCACCCCTGAAAGTGGGACCCAGCATCCCCCCTCTGAGCGGCCTAAGATCTGGGAGAAAGTTCAAGGGAAACTTAGCAGTGTGGCCCCAGTTCACGGCTCTTGGTCCCCGGGGCTGAAGTATCACGGAATAAACAGCTTTCCGGGGTTCCTGAACCTTTGGGATGATGGTGGCTACCACCAAGGTAGTTCCGGTCAGTCAGGGCATTGAGCAGGTCCCTGTTTTGGGTCCTCCGAAGGTGCTGGAGGAGACTCGTGGTTTCTACTTTCAAGGAACTCGGAGCCCTCACTCAGCGCATAGTATTTGCTAAGCATATATGCATTATACACCCAGATCAATTCAGGGACCATTGTGAGAATGTACCCTGGTTGCTAGCCTTTTAGGGACTGTCCTCAGATCCTCTGCTGCTGAATTGGGGAGACAAGGGCTCAGCTGCAAGTGCTCAGCAGGGGTAGGTGGGTGGGCGGACAGACAACGCAGAAGGTGCCTGATCTCCTGAGCCTTCCGAGAAGGGAGGGGAAAGCTCTTGCTGTTTATGGGAGCAGCCTACCAGTTGATAGCACCTTTGGCGCCTGGGTTAGACCTCCCTGCCCTGGCCCACCCGGGAGGGCGGGAACAGAAGTGTTTTTAAGGTGTTGCCCAAAGCACCTGGGTGACACCGCCCAACAGCTCTGCCCACACACGCCCCTGCCCTGCCCACTGTCTATTTATTTTAGAGCTTCACCCTGTGACCTTCACAGACCTGGCTTTGAGGGACTCTGCAGTTAAGTGCATGCCAGCCGGTTTGTTAGGTGGGAAACTGAGGCCCAGCGGTTAAGCTGGGGGAGAACTGTCTGGAGCCAAGTTGGGGTAATTTAGTGTGCAGGGCCCAGGCTGTGGGGCCCTGAGCCATTTCTCAGCCTATTGCTAAAATTGCTTTAAATTAAGGAGGACCTCCCTAGCATGCATGAGGCCCACACATTTAATCTCCCCTACTCTCTTTCCCCCAAAAATACATTTGTAAGTCTACTGGATAGTTGGGGTGTAGCGCACTTCTTACACTGCACTCTTTGTCCAGCCTCATGCCCTGCCCTGCTGGGCACATCCCCACCCCCCGCCAAAGCTGCTCCCCCACTCAATGTGAGTTCTGGGAGAAAAGACAAAAGTTAAAATTTGAAGCGGTGCATGGGAGGATGTTTTTCTGGGCCGGCTGGAGCCTCGGGCAGAAAAAGGATCTGCTCAGGGACTCTGTTCCCTAGGGAGGCGCTCCAGGCTGGACTCTGCCCCCCCAGGAGCACGCACCCCAGGAGCTCTGGATTGCTCAGTGCAGCTCATTTTGGAGGTTGGGAAGGGCCTCCTATTTAAGGCTCCTCTCCTGGCCCCACTTTGGAAATGGGAGGCTGGAAGGGGCTTAGTGGTTCTTGCCTGAGCTCCTGGAGCCAGGGCCAGGCTTGGAGGTGTTATCAACTTGTCCAAGTGACTACACAGGGGCCAATAAAGGAGGTGTGTTAGAGCTTGGTGGGCAGGTGAGGGAGGGAGGCCTCTGATGACAGCGGCCCCAGAGAGGAGAAGGTCAGTCTGTTGGAGATGGTGACCACATCCACTAATGGGCCCTTGTCACTGCCCTGCTGCCAGGGATCCTGATGGGCACATCATGGCCCTGGAACTGGAACCTCTTGTGTCAACTCCTCCCTCCACCGAGAGCCAAGGCCTCCCTTGGGCCTGGGTGTTGTGAACTCCTCTATCTGTGATCCCGCTTTTTCCGGGCTCCTGCTGCTGGTCTTGGAGGCCGCCGCACATGGTAGGAGGAGCAGGTGTGCTGTGACCCTGCACATAAGAACTACGGGTTGTTTATGCACTGATAACGGGGTGTTGAGATTGGGGGTGGTAAGTGTAAGGACTTGGCTGCCGCAGACAGGGTGTCAGGTGGTGGCACTGGAACCCAGGCTTCCTGCAATGCAGAGCAGCTACTGGGTCTGCTACCTCCAAGCCCTGTGGTATCTCCAGCCTGCGGGTCCTGCACAGGCACAGGCATTGCTGCCCTGGCATACAGGAGGAAGTGCCCTGTGAACTGACCGGGCGACACCGTAGTGCTGCAGTTTCTGAGCCACGTTGACTGTCTGTAGGTCTGTTGGACATTTTGAGCATGACAAGTTTTAAACCAGGAAAAGCAGGGTTAAGAATATGGGTGAACAGCCTGCCCTTCTGTGTTCCTGCCTCTGACCCAGCCCCTCCGCACCATTCCTGCAGCTTCACTGGGCTCCTGAGCTCCATTCGTGGACTCGACTTTTCTCATCCCTTGGTAGGTTTGTGGGTTAGGGGACCTGAGCACCCTCAAGGAAGACTCAGGGAGGTGGGGGGGATTCCTGAGTCTCCCCCTGACTTGCCAGCTGTGAACACTGAACCCCCACTTTAACACATGCCCCCACTTGGCTTCCTGGGGTGCTCTTCTGATGGGACTTTGGTTGCATCCTGCAGCAGGACCTGCCAGGCTTCTGCCTTAAGGCTGAGGGACAGGTAATTACTTTGTGAAAGGCTGAGGGCCCGGAGGGAGGGCCTTGCATGGATATTTGTTTTGGCAAATGTGCAGAGCTCTTGCTCCTCCTGTGTCTGTCAGTGCAGGGTAGAGGTGGGCACCTGTTCACATACTGTCCCCGAGTCCTGTTCAAATACAGCTCGCCCCCTGGGTCGAGGAATGCATCCTGGCCGTGCTGGCTTTGGAAGGGCGCCCTTGGCTTCCCAGCATCCCTCCCTCCAGAGCGGCAATCGGGTGCCTGGGTCACCTCTCGCCAGGGGGCCAAGTGCTGAGCGGGCAGAATGGGGCAGGCTGATCCCGAGTGTCTTGTCAGCATGGCCCAGGTGGCAGGAAGAGGGAGGTGTCCTGATAGCATCGTTTCCGCTCAGCCCCTCCACTCCTCCCAGACTGCTCAGCCCTGCTGTCCACAGGCATGAGAGGCCCCTGAGTTGGACTCACCCTTATTTGGGAGCCTAGAAGGCAGCCGGGTCCTGGGCTGGCTCCACAGATGGGCTGTGTGACCAGGTCGGTCACTGGACCTCTCTGAGCCCAGAACTTGCTCACTGAGGCCACAGAAACACATTGAATGTCCTGGCCAATGCCGTTGGAGGGTTGTGGGAATTAAGAGATACTAGACGGCCTTCGTGCTGGCGGGACCTTCATGTGTGGTGGTGTCACTGGGCAATACATACTCATCACTGAGTAGACGGCTTATTACAGACCCCATGTGCTCTGAGGTGGAAAAGTTGCTTGCTCTGGGCTGTCAGAAGAGACCCCCCGACTCTGGCTTTGGGAGCTGCTTTCCTTTGTGCTTCTGGGGTTTGCCCTGTGCATGCTCCTCCCTGCCCGCAGATCCCAACCTAGCACCCTCCGAGGGTAATTATTAATGAGTGTCCTGATCCTTGAGGCTGGGTTTCGCCTTTGGCCTCTCTCTCAGGATCCCCAAAGCAGAGGTGCCAGCACCACCGCCCTCCCTGCCTGGCTGCCTCTACCCACCTTGGAAGTATTCCCGGTGGGCCGAGCTCCTGCTCTTCTCTGGGGCCCTGGCGCCCTCCTGGCTGGGGACACTCGTTCTCCTCAGGCAGGTCAGTGGCTGCCCATGAAAGTACATCAGTGCCTCCCTGGGAGCTGCTCCGCCGCCCGGGCCAAGGCAGGGTGGCATCAGAGTCCTGTTCTGGAAGGGCGCTCTGTCCAGCAGGGCCCCTGGGGGCCGACCGGGGTCAGTTTGCACACAGTCTGCCTGCAGGCCCCGGTGCCGAAGCCACGCGGTCAGAGCTTCCTCTGTGTTCCTCGTGTGCTGTGAACACACTTAACACTTCCCCCGGTGCGAGCTCCGTCTCTGCACACTCTGTGCATGCCTCCCGCTCCTCTGCTCACAGTGCTGGTGTTTATCATCCGACGCTGGGCTCTGGCCCCTGATCCGGGAGACTGCGGCAGACGGTGCAGGGAGCCCTTGTGCGTGGGGGGCCAGAGAACGTGGTTTCCTGCTTTCCCTTCAGTGATTCTCAGAATGATTCAGATTTTGGAGCCAGACTCCAAATTCTACAAACAAGACTGAGGGAGGGGTGCGAGTTGCCACGGATGGCTCCCTCCGTTGCCATTGAGTCATAGAAACTCAATTTGAAAACAGAAGCCAGACAGGGCCGAGTTGGGGAGACAGGATTATTGATGGCTTTTTCTTTCCCTGCTTCTCACGTTTTCTGTAATGCGGTTGCATTGCTTTTATAGCCAGGAAAAAAGAAACACAACTCAATTTCTTTTAGGGATAAAATGTATGCATGTAGCCGTTAGCCGGTTCTGTGATTTTTATTTTTATTTTTTTAATGTAGCAGGTACACAGAGCTTGAGTAAACATGGCTGGAACATAATGCACACTGCAAACCAGCCTCATGTTGATGGCCACCCAGCAGCAGAATGTGGCCTTCTCGGGGCCAGCGTGTGTGCTGGACAGGATGCTGTGGACGCTGGGGCTCCAGGGCCCCTACTAGAGAACGGGGTGGGTGGTAGCTGTGGTCTGCAGACCAAGAGACTTGAGTTGGACACTGGGCCTGCCACTTGCTTGGGAAAGCATGTAGGTCCCTCGTGCAGCCCCGCTGTGCCCTCGTGAGAAGAGTCCACAGCCGAAGAAATCCTTTAGGGCCCAAGAAGCCTCGCTGTCTTTGAGGTGAACAGAAATCTTACACAGGCAAGATTTGAAACTGATGGTGCCAGCACACACTTGTAACCCCAGTTCTTGGGAGGCTGAGGCAGGAGGATGGTCTGGAGTTTATGGCCAGCCGGGAACCATATGTCATTCACAGTCGTGACCATGTGTGGACACTGGCCCACGGCTCAGGTCATCCAGGGCTCAGACAGCATCAAAGTAGTCTGTGCTTGGTGGCATCTCTCTATCAGCTGTGGTGGTCACTACCCATGTGCTGTTGTCATCTTATTTTTTAACATAATAATTTAGCAATTTAACCTGCTCTTATGGCTGTTTATCTTTAGATTAAAGGGAGTTGAACTTGCATTCTTGAGCTGCTGGTGCTTGGGAGCCTGTGGAGTCTGTGCAGGTGGACGCTTTTGTTCTGGACAGACTTGGCCTGTTTTCTCTCTCCAGTAGCGCAACCCCACAGGCTGGAAGATGTAATGAAAAGAGTTTTATTTGGGGCCACCGCAGCTGGCCTGACCCCAGAGAGGTAGGCGGGACAGAGCACAGGTCTGCACTTGTGTGCTTCTGTCTTATGAAGCCACCGGGAGTCCATCCTGAGGCCTCTGCCCTCATGACCTTACCTAATCCCAGTAATTTCCCCAAAGCCTTACCTCAGATTAAGTTTCCACCCCTTAATACCTCCTGAAAGGGACAGACTGCGTTTCAGCCCGAGCCCTTGGGCACAAGCTGTACCCAAACTATTGGACAGCCCTGGAGTCCTGGGCACAGTCGAGGTTCTGAGTCCTGCCACGCACTGGCTGGCTGTCTGGCCACCTTGGCTCGGGGAAGGTCACTGTGCTGAAGAACGCGCCCCCCCCCCCCCAAGATGAGCACAGAGTGTGTCTTTGCCCAGTCATTTCTGGCAGACTATGTTGGGGGCTACACAGTGAGTTTAAGGACACTCTGGGCCACCTGGCAAAAACCTGTCCCCAAAAAACAAAAAGTAAATTCTTATTTCTGGGATCCCTGTCTTATTGTTCATGGTCTCACGTGCTCCCAGTGACCCATTCCAACCCTATCCCAAAATGTGCCCCCTCCTCACAGGTCTGGAAAGAACAGAAGAGCATGACCGTGTCATCCGGATCATCGCTCAGGCCTGTGGTGGGTTCTGGAGGACGTTTCTAGGCCCCAGGGTGGGAACAGACCGGGAGCCCAGACCCACAGCCCCAGAGCGGGCGGGGGCCTCTCCCTGGTGGCCGCTCTGGTCCTGGCTGGCTCCTCACCCTCTCCCCGCCCTGCTGCTTGGCCTTGGAGAGAGGCTGAGGTGTGAGCCCTGGCTCTGTCCCCACCACTTTTTCACGAAGCTGTCCCGTCCCAGGGCTGCGCTTGGCAGGATGGCGATCATCGATCCTCTGTGTGACACACTCGGCAGATACGTGAGCGTCAGTTGACCCTGTCCTGAGCAGCACCAGCCTGTGTCCAAGGCAGTGCTGTCCTTGGGATAAATGGGCCGTGAGTGTGTTGTTCTGTGTGTGTGCGTGTGGCTGTAGGGTGGGACGTGCCTGGCTGCATGTGGCATTTATACCCAGTGGGCACAGCCGCACTTTCTTCCTTCAAAGAAGAGAGAGGCCCAGAGAACGAAGATGAAGAAACCCCCCTTCCTTCCATCTTGCCCTCTGGTCCCCGCTCCGTCTGTGTGAACTGGGACCAGGAGCCGCATTGTGTGCACGGGGTGAGGAGCGTGGCCTGGAAGTCACTGCAAGCTCAGAGTTTGAGTCCTCAGTGACCTCAGGGAAGCCTGAGGGATGTGAGGTGCAGCCACACCAGGGGTGGCCCCCCAGCTTACGCAGGTGATGTGGGGACCTAGTGGCCTTACCTCCCTCTCAGCAGCCCCCAACTCCCAGCACACACTTCTCCCCAGAGCCCCGCACTTACAAACTGAGAGTTGAGGAATGGGGGGGACCTCCTGTCGGCTTGTGTTCGTGCACTTTGAGCCTTTTGCCTTCACCCTGTGAATCGTGGGGAGCGGGGGCCGGCAGGCTTCCAGTTTTAGATGAAGAAGCAGGCTGAGACTTGGGAAAGGGAGTAACCCACGCTGTGAAGACCTGTCCACCCTCTGCTCCTCTACCGGGAAGCCTGAGAGGCTGCCAGGACTGGGAGGGTGTGGAGGGGATTAAATGGGCTTGGAAAATGTCCTGGGGGAGGACACGCGTGTGCCCAAGGCTCAGTCCTCCCTCCTGCTCCTGCAGGAGAGTTTCCATTTCCTGTTGCCCGGCCTGGCCCAGGTCTTGGGCCGCAGGTTATGGGATAGGAGGGAGCTCTTCCAGTCCCCACCACACTGCTCACCTCAGCCCAGACTTTCTGTCCTTAGCGAGGCCTGGCAGTACTTTTCCACCCCTTCAGCGCAAGACAGGCCTGTGCTCCTTAATCTGGTCACGTCCCACGCCCCGCTGGCTGGGACGGAGGTGGGCGGGAGCAGGCTGCGGGGCAGAGAAGCAGAGGCAGCTCTGCCCGGCTGCCCCTCCACCTTCTGACACACCTGGGTGGAGATGGTGGCACCTGCTGCGGTATCAGCCCCCCTCCTTTCTCTACTGCTGGGGGATCCTCTTTGTCCCCACACTTGTGATCTCCCGGATGGAACTGGTGTGGTCTGGGAGCTGAGAGGCGCCTGCACCTGAGGGCAGACTCCCCTGTTGCGGTGACTTTGGGATGGGAGTGTCAGTTCAGAGTCTTGTCTCTCCAGGTGTGATTCGGTCTTCTAGTGAGTTAGTCTGGGATTTGGGGGCCATTGAAGCAGAGAGCTCCCCCGCCCCGCAGAGCACTGTCCACGCCAAGATGCCTGTGGAAGGTTGCCGGTAGTTTCTTGTACAATTTATTCCAGGGAGGATGGAGGCCAGCTGTTGTCCGTCTCCAGCTGGAGACGGAACCAGAGGAAATGGGCTTGGACCGAAGCCCTGGGGATTTAGGTTAGAGCCAGACAATAAGGAAGGATTGCGTGACAGGTGGTTGGCTTTCGAGAAGTTCCTGCAGGGGCTCTGTTGAGAAGGATGGGGCCAGCGAGGGCATGCTTGGCACCCGGGTGGGTGGGACCAGCCCTCTGGGCAGTTCCGGGGTGGTGGGTAGAAGCAGGGTTTCGTCCAGCATGGGCTCATTGTAGGAACAGACTTCTGGCTCCCTGTGAGTACAGAGTTGGGACCAACGCTTAGGACCCTTCTGGGCCTTTCTTTCTTTTAATTAGTGAAGAGGTTTATAGTTTAACCACTTGGTCATCTTATGCAAATCATACTAATGGATAAGCTTCATAAGCCCTTATCGTTAGAACCCCAGGCCTTGACGATAGATAGTTACTTATTACCCCAAGTGGCTAGCTGTGGGCAGAGGAAGAGGAGAAGGAACGGAGGATCTGGGAAACCTTGTCCTTAGAACTGCTTGCTGTGGCCCGGAGCAGGCGAGTGTCCCCAGCACAACAAGACTGTCAGAGCCCGTGCGGATGAGGCAGGTTCCAACCACACTTCCATCCCAAGGCCAAGCCAGGGGAGACCTGCGGCCACTGGGCTTCCAGCCCCTCGGACATCCCTGACCTGGCCGCTCCACTTGTCCCCTCCCAGCTGTCTCTTCCTCTGGAATCTGGTTTCAAAGTCCACAGGAGAGCTGACTCACCAGGCCACGACCTCTGGGGTGGAGGACAGGCGCTGGGGCCTGGAAACTGTGCTCTCTCCACACCACCCGGTCCCTCAGAGATCCCCACTCACCTCTGCCCTGGAGCCAGAACCCATGTGAAATCCAGCACCGGCAGACATCTTGGTGATGACCCCACTGTGCATTTGGCAAATACTGAGCAGACCTGGTTCAAGGCTGTGGGCTTTGTGAGTGAGACTCTGTCTTTGGAGAGCTAGTCTGTTTTGAAGAGGAGCCAGCAAGCCAGAGAAACACACCCTGTGGCACATCGAGAGGTGGAGGGTGTGCTGAAGCAGAGGCCTGGGGGTGTGTGGCGTGGGCGTGCTGGGTGGACCGGGCTCCTTAGGAGACCTGGGGGGCACCTGCTGCATCTGCCCAAATCCAGGCCCTCTCCCTCTGCCCCATGTCCCTGGAGCTGGTTGAGTGTGGCTTTGAAGTGACCTGCCGTCCCTGCTCAGAGGTACCTAAGCGCCTGGCTGCCCCAGATCTCCCTCGGCGGCAGCGGCCCTGGATGGAGGTGGCGAGTCAGCGGTTCCTTGACCGCCTTTATGACCTGCTCAGGGAAAGGGCTGCTTTTAGATTCTGAGTGGCTGCTCCTTCCACCCCTCTCTGAGGTCAGGGTAATTCTGCAAGGCCTGGGGCCGGGAACAGAAACATGCTTACCCTAGAGCGACAACCCTAGCCTGTACCCCTCCATGTCAGTCACCTGTGTCCCCCGCCATCCTCCTGTGCTTTGGTTTGCTTTCTCAGCCCAGACCGTGCTAGAGGGCAGGTAGACTTGCTCTGTGAAAAACTCTCCTGGAAGTTGGGGGACCCCCTGGTAGCTTCAGTGCTTTGTCACCATCTTGCTGTGGCGCAGCCCTGTCACTTGCCCTCTCTGCAGAACCCTAATCTACCAGATGGGGTGAGATGTCCACTGTGCCTGGTCCCCTCTCCCTCCCGGGGTCCTCTGGTACCGCTGTGGTCAGTGCTTGGTGCCCAGGGGAAGTGAGGGGTTGGGGGTAGACAGGACTCGACTGCTGTTGTTAGCCCGGCAGGGTGCTGCTGCAGAGAGCCCCAGAAGGAAGGCCTGCTCCCTCTTGCCCGCCCGAAGGGGATCACACTACAAACCCAGGTTCCCGTGTCCCAGATGGGGCAACACTGACACCCCAGGGCAGGGCAGTGTTGTGAATTGAGGGCCAGAGAGGCGGCAGGTGGTCCACAGGGCCGCAGAGGCGGCAGGGTGCAGCGAGGTCCTCTTGTCTTTGCGAGTCACTGGATCCATCTGTCCTCCCGTGAGTACACAAGGGGGTGACCTTGAGAACATGGCCCCAGAATATCCTGGTTTGGGGGGCTCTTTCCTGTCCCCCCCGGGCAGTTCCCAGGTCCCAGCCACCGGGAGAGGCCCCCAAGGCCCACTGTGTCCCCATGTGCGGGGATTTCCCACAGCCTACCCGCCCCGAGCCCTCCAGGTCAGCTGAGCCTTGAAGCTCTGCCCTAGGCTCGGCTCTCAGCAGAGGGCACCCGGCTGCAGGGCCTGAGAACAATGCACGCGGGTCACCTGCCTTGTTTTCTTTGTCCCTCCGAGTGAGGACAGGCCGCCCAGGCCTGTGAAAGTCGGAAACCCAGAGGTTTCTGCTGAAAACCTGCTCCCATCTGGCCCGGCTTGGCCCTGTGAGCGTGAGACCTCTGGTGCCTCCGGGCTGCTGCAGAGGCTGCTGGGAGATGCCCTGGGCAACGGGGAAACCCACAGGTGGATGGCCGTGCGTGTGGCTGTGCGCTGACCTTGCCTTCATCGGTGGGGGTCACAGGCAGTGGCTTTACAGATTGGCTGAGTACAGTTGTTAGAATCTCCCGGGGGAGCTTTGAAGCATCCGACTCCCTGGGGGACAACCCCGTGGGAGTATTTTCCAGGCTCCCCAGAGGATATAGATGCGCAGTGCAGGGTGATGGCGGCACCGGCCTGTAACCCCATCACTCTAGAAGCTGAGGCAGAAGGATCGCCACGAGTTCAAGGCCAGCTGGGCTGCATAGTGAGATCCTGTCTCTACCCACCCCCCAAAGAAAAAAACCCCACTCAGTTCAGATTGAGAAGCAGTAGGACACTTCTTTTTTCTGTGGTTCTAGTTTCAGCTACCTGTAGTCGGTGGAGGATGGAAAATATTAAATGTGCAATTCCAGAAATAATCCGTGGATTTAAGTGGCATGCCCTTCTGAGTAGAGCAGTGTAGGGTCAAGCTTTCCGCCTTACCCACCTGGAGCGTGAATCAACCCGTTATCCATCGTAACCCTGCTCTGGCCGCCACCTGCCTCTTAGTCACCGGTTGCCTCTCACGACCACATTCATGCTTGGATTCCAGTAACATGGAGGAGTTGCTGCTGGCTGTTTTCTCAGTCATCTACTTGGGGTTTTCAAGCGTATCTCCTGCCGGTAAAGGGTTTGCTATGTGTGGCCCGCATTTTGCCCTGCCAGAGGACGTTGCCTGGCTTCCTGGCCTAGTCTGTGTGTAGTTATCAGCTACAGCACAAGGTCACCCGGAGTGCTTGGGGCTGTGCTCGGTGCCCAGCCCCTCCTGTGACGCTGGGTCTCCAAACGGCTAACTGCTCCTCCCTGGGCTGAGTGATGTCAGGCTTGCTACTGGGCCCATAGCTTGGAGGACTGAAGTCTCATGGAGACAGGAGAGGCCTCCTGTCTAGCCTGAGCTGGGGTTGGTGGCCTGGAAGCTGAATCCTGAGCGTGGAGACTGTATTTTCAGAGTGGGGTTGGGCAGAAAGGGGTGCGGTTTGGGCCCAGAAGTCACGGGAGAGGGAGGTGCGAGGTTCTCAGGCCCCACAGCACACTGAACCCCCAGTGGTGGACTTGTCCCTCTTGCTGCTAAATCCACTAGAGATGCTCCATGTAGGTGCAGGAGAAGTCTGAAAATGGAGATGAGCAAAGCAAGAAGTGTCTGTGATCTCTGGAGACCCGCCATGGCCTCACCTCTGTGGTCCACCGTCCAGGAGACCGACAAGCCCAGGCCGGCCTGGCCTACAGCTGGGGCGTGAATGGGTCAGGGTGGCACCAGGACTTCCCATTACCTGAGGACTGCTGCCCTCCCAGCCACACCCTGTGCCTTGGGCTATGCCTGAGGCGGTGAAGAAAATACCAAGAATTCCTTCTCTCTTCCTGGCTCCCTCCAGAGGAAGACGGGAGTCCCAAGCCCAGTACCCTCTACTGAGGAAGCCCCTGCACTTTAGAATCCTCTCTGGAACTTTTTATTTTGGAAGAACTTTGAGAAACCTGGGCCCAGGTCAACAGTGTGTCTGCAGGTGGGACCCAGATACAGGGTTGATTGGACTCAGTGGACAGTCCAGGCTGAGTGAGGGCCCTGACTTGACAGCTCTGTGCTTCGAAGCCTTAGCTTTCTCATCAACACCCCACATTGCAGCCCGTGAAGGAAACAGTTCAAGAAGTGGGGCGAGTTCGGGATGGGAAGTGAAAGGTTAGAGAGAGTCCGGGGACATAAGACCTGGACTGCCCATCTTCCCGGTTTAAAACATTGAGCACTTTGGTGCTGAGCATGCCCAGTGTGCAGATGTTAGCCTCTTCAGCGTCCAAGACTGGTTTTCTCATCTTCTTCCTTTCCTAAGCCTCTGCTCCAGTGGTCACCCCGCCCTCAGCTCCCCACTTCAGGGCTCTCTGTGAGACCACAGTGGACACGGTGACCCCTGGGAATCTGGGGGCGGCTGGGCAGGGGGCTGGGGCTCTGGCTGAGAGAAGCTGCCTTTGGTGGTGGCACTTCCTTCCCTAAGCAGCCCTTGGCGAGTCTGGGTGGCTGGAGCCCCTGGGGGGGGGGGCAGACGTTGTGTTGAGACTTGGGTGTGCCTGGTTTTCCCCGGCCCTGAGTCCAGACTGGCCCGTGCCGGGGAACACCTGTGCAGCTGAAGGGCCTCTGCTTCCCCAAGGGCCCGAGAAAGGTGATGGACAGAAGGGGAGAGGTGGCAGGTGTGAGGGAAGCTGAGGTAGCATCTGCAGCCCTGCAGGAGGGGGCGCAAGGCCCTCACTCCTCCGTGCCTGTGCATGTGTCCCACCTGGGAGGGGAGCAGTCTGCACTCCTGGCCTCCCACCACTCAGGCCTGCTTCCCCAGCCACACAGGTAACATGTCACACCTATCCAGGACACGTCTCCAGTGCCTACCGTGTCCCAGTTATTTTTTTGTGTGTTCAGAGCAGATGCAACTTTTTTTTGCACGTAGAGAAACTGAGGCTGAGAAGCACGTTTACTTACCCCAGAGAACTGCAGGTAGCAATCGTGAGACCCCAGTTTGAGCCCAGGTGCATCTGGTGGTTGGGGTGAGCTCAGATCTGCATTTGTGGCAGCTCTGTTGTTCCTGCGGGGCCAGTGAGTGAGCAGCGAGGGGTACTCCCAGAGGGAGCAGTAGGGACGGAGTGAGGAAAGCACCCAGCTGCTGGTGAACGTCTCAGTCCACCGTGAGGATTGCACTCTTCCTTCCTGATTGCCTCGTGCCCCTGCCCCTTGGGGGAGTTTCTGGAGGGGACAGCCTCCTTTCCTGCTCCAAAGACAATCCCGGCCCCCCTGGGGCATCTCCCAGCCTCACTGCTGCTTGCTCTGCTGTTTTGAACCCCTTTCTGGGGTGCTGTCTGCCTCCCTGCTTTACCCTCCCCAGTTCCAGGCTCCCCACCTCCCCTCAGCCTGCTGAGGCTCCCCTGGTCGGACACTGGACACTGTCGCATCCCGCCGCATCCTGGACGTCCTGCCTTTGCTGATGAATTTAGTTAAAACCTAACTCCAAGCGGGGCATGGTGGCACATGCTTGTAATCTCTGCAGTTAGGGGGCAGAAGCAGGATCGCTGTGAGTTTGAGGCTGGCCTGGGCTACATAGTGAGACCCCGTCTCAAAAACAAAACGAAAACCTAATTGCAGAATGACCTGCAAGATGTGAGGGATGTGGAGGGCCAGCAATCGGCGAGTGATCGGAGCACAGGGAATTATACTCACATTCCTTCGCTCAGACGCACCTAGGCAGCTCACTTGTTTAGCAGCTGTTGTTGAGCAGCGCCTGTGTGCCAGGCTGGGGCCCAGGCCCCGCCCTCCTTCAGGTGCTGCCCAATGGTGCGCTCAGACCCAGCTTCACTCCTGATGAGGCTCCTCCTTCCCTGTCTACAGAGTGTATCAGTGAAGAGCCACACTGCTGGGGATTGTACACTACCTGTCGGTGAGGGCTGGGTAAGATGGCAGGTAAAGGTTTCTTCCGTACTGCTGAGCACCCTGGGCATAAGAGGGTAATTTTCCCTACTTCACCCTCCAGGCAGAGGGACCGAGGGAGTCCAGATGGGGTAAACGGAGCATCAGGCCAGCCAGCAACCGGCACAGCCGATCGGGTGGATGTCGCAAGAAGGGTGGCTGCCTGGGAACCTGCAGTTTGCGTGGATCTGGGGGGTTACCTCGAAGTGGGACCCGGGCGCCCCGTGCAGGGACAGGGATGGGGCTGGCTTGGGCTGGCTCAGAGTGGCTGGACTGGTTTTAGGGCAGTGTTTTTTCAGCTGGTGGGAGGGGGAAGTGTGCACACGCCTCTTTCCTGTGCCCTGCACGGGAGAGGGACAGGATCACAGTGGCTAGGACCCAGATGGCCTCGGGTTCTAGTCCCAGCTTCCTTGCTCCTAGCGCCGTGACCTCCAGCGACCTCCTTAAGCTCTTGAAGCCTCAAATCCTCGTTTGCAAAGTGGAAGAGATGATAGTGTCTTCCCAGCAGGATTGCGTCCTCATTAAGTGAGCTGAAGGCTCATAAAATGCTGAGCACGCCACTTGGCACGCAGCGGCCCCAGTAAGTCAGAGCGCTCGATGGTGACGGTGACAGAGTGGGGAATTCTGTTCCGGCCCCGAACAAGAGCCTGGCCCGGCTGTGCGCAGCTCCCCTCCCATCACCCTCCGGCCAGGATGGAAAATGAAAATATTGTCTCGCATGAATTCAGGAGCCAAGTTAAAGAGTCCCGCAAGTGAGCAGGGGCCACCCCCTCCCGCGAGAGCTGTTTCCCTAACCCGAGGACGGGGCGTCTTGTCTCGCAAGGTGTTTGCCTGGCTCCCCACGCCCCGGGCCTGGCTGGGGATGGCCTCAGTCGGGCGGCTGGCCCATTCTGGGAGACTGGGTAAGGTTTTCTCATCCTGGGCAAAGCAGCCCAGCCAGAGCCGCCGCCACACATGATGGGAACGGGAGCCGGTGCCCCAAGTCCACCTGCATACCTCCTCGCCTCACTTGGCTCCCGTCCTTCTGCACCCTATAAGGGCCACGTGAAAGCTAAGTGACAGTTACACACTGTCTGTTCCCAGCACCGGGGGGGGGGGGTCATGCTTGGTTCCCAGTGTGGTGACTTGGGAACCATATGTGGCCGAGGCTCAGGGAGCCCAGCCATGCAGACTGCAGGCCAAGGGACCTGCCTTGGGAGCCCTGGTCTTTCGTGGGCCTGCTCTGCCCGTGGGCATGGTCAGCACAGCTGCCAGCGCCCTCTGTATTGTGATCTTCGGGGCCCTTTGGTGTGGAGAGCCACAGAGATCATGGAAATCATGTGGAAACGTCGTGGGGCTGGTTCCTGATAAGCCAGGGCTGCTGCGAGCTGTCACAGCACTCCAGGGAGCAGACGCAGAGTAGGGGTGACTGTACTCCCAGAGTCTGACACGTGCCATGATCCCTTCTTATGGGTCCCCGGCCTTTGCCAAAGGTACTGCTTCCCCCAGATGAGAGCCCCTCACGAGTGCTGCGCAGCGCCCTGTGGCAGGTGCCTGCCTGGTGCAAACGGTTCTCACCCTCAAGTCTGTGGAGGCTGATCGTTATCACGGAGCCACGTGTCTCCTCTTGGCCCTTGGCCCGTGGTGAGTGCATGTGAAGTGGGACACCCAGAGTGGAAGAGTCTCACGGCCGCCGACCCTGCAGAACAATGGGCTCCGCCCTCCCACCCGGGGAGAGAGTGTTCATGGCCCTGGGATGGTGTTTACTTTTCCCTTGGCAGCCACCTTGTATTTGTTGATTCGTGGTCAACTAAAACTGAGGACTTTTCCCTTTGGTCCTATATTGCTGTTTTCTAATCCAAATTGTGAGACTTGGAAACTTAAAAGACTTAACAACTTCTTCGTTTTGGTCTTTTGTTTTCCTTCCATGTATTTATTTATAGATCGGTGTCTCACTTTGTAGTTCAGGCTGGTCTTGAACTTGTGACACTCCTCCTGCCTCAGCCTCCAGAGTGCTGGAATCATAGGTATGCGTCACCACAGCTGGCTGATCTGTATTTTCTGCACGCAGTGTTGAGCCTCAGGACTGTCACTGCACTGTCACCGCCTCATCCCACACGTTAATGTGCTCACCATGTCTCCGATGGCAGTGTGGGAGGCTGAGCCTCCGGGACAGAAGATCGTGGAGACCTGTGGATTGATCATGGCCAGTACTGAGCGGGCTTGTTCGGAGGCTGCCTTTGGAGAGGCACAGTCAGCCCTGGCTCCACCCCACGTTTCTGTCTTGTCCACAAGAGTATCTTTAGGCCCATCTGTGACCAGCTTGCTGCAATCTAGATGGACCGCATTCCACAGGGCTTCAAGGCTGCACGCAGGGATGCCCGGAGAGGCCAGGGAGGACCTGTCCTCGGCGAATCTTTACGAGTCTCCCGTTCCCACCACCGCTTCTGAATGTCCCCGTCATCCTATCTTCCCCAGGCACAGGTTTCTGGAAGGTCAGGTTTGCCGTCCGGTTTCTAGAGTCCTCCCCTTTTCCTTGTGAAAATAGGGACAGCTTGTCTTCCGTCCCCCGCAGACCCAGCGAGGTGTCCAGAGCTGGTGACCCTGCGTCCTCTGTGCGAGTGATTCAGTGCCCTTCAAAGGTGTCGTTTTATCTGCTTTGTTTGGTTTAAGGTCAGTATCTGGGACGGCAGAGGAAAGCTGAGCGCGTGCGGCAGCGCTCTCTCCATCTGTTTAACGTCAACACATGCTACTTCCTCGTTCTTCTGTTCATTTTTTCCGAAGCTTTTTGAGGCTGCAGCAGCTCCGTGGCAGAGTGCGAGCCTCGCACGTGCAAGGCCCAGGGTTCCACCTCCAGCTCTGGAATAAAACAAAAACGCTTTCCAGTTGCTCCTTAGTATTTTAGTTTTCCTTTAGGGCTGTTAGTATTTAAATGTCCTCCGGTGATATCATGTATTAAGTGGTTTGTCCCGCGACACACACAGCGAGCTCTGTGGAAGCAGGACCAGCGTCCCACGGGCTTCACACAGCCTGGTGCTTCGAGGCCTCGGGGGGCTCAGCAACTGGGGGGGGTGCAGGGCAGAGAGCCCTGTGTGTGCTGTGGTTTGCTGGTGTGTCAGGCAAGCATGTCATCATGGAAAATTCTTCAGAGTGTGCAGATCCGTTTACACAGCCTCCCTGCTTCCACGACTGAGCATTCCTTCAGCACAGTCTGCCCATTCCCGCCTCCCCACCAAACCTCAGCCCGCCGGGGGAGGTTAGACGTGCAATGTTGGAATTGGAGTGAGTCCCAGGAGTCGTCCTGGGTGAGGACTTGAGCCCTTGACCTGGAGCCTGGGGTTGAAGAGCCCCCTAGTAGGTTTCGATGAAGGACAGGAAGAGGCAGATCTACTCGGGTAGGAACAGGTTTGGCGCCTATCAGGATTTCCAGAGTTACCTTTGCTGGACTTTCCAGCGGACTTCCCAGATGGCTTCTCACCTGCTCTCCTGTTGCTGGGATCTCTCATGGGGACTGAGCGCAAAGTGAAATACACTTTTGTTCTCTGTTCTGTCCCTCCCCAGGTAATTGCTCAGCCCCAGGCAGTGAGAACAAAGGAGCCTGGAGCAGAGGTCGGATGGGGAGAGTGTTCATGAAAGTTCCTTCCCCCAGTGGAGGAAGGCCGCACAGCTGCCTGCCTCCAGTGGCAGGTCTCAGGCAGGGTCCCAGGGCACCAAGCTGACCTTGACAATCGTCCTGCAGTGGGCTGGGGGAGCTGGCCGTGGCCGGGTGATGTGGAGGGACCTCCAGTGTGTCTGTCATGTCTGACTGAGGGGCAGATGGAGTAATGCAGTGGCCCTCAACGGTGTGGTCCCTGTGTGGTGGCATCAGCACCCCCGGGGCACCTGCTAGAAATACCCCTTTGGGGCCAGGGATTTAGCTCAGTGGTTTCAGCTCCTGCCTGGCAAGCGCAAGGCCCCAAGTTCAATCCCTGGTACTCACATACCACAGTGCTGGGCATGATGGCTCACGCCTGTAATCCCAGCACTTGAGAGGCAGAGGCAGGAGGATTGCTGTGAGTTCCAGTCTGACTTGAGCTACACAGTGAGTTCAGGGCCAGCCTGAACTATAAAGCCTGACCTTGTCTCAAAAAACAAAACAAGAATGACAGAAATACTCCTTCTGAGACCTGAGTTACACAGAGGATAGTTGGCTCTGTCCATGATCCCTGCTGGCAGGGGGAAGTATAACTTAGGAGGGAGGTTGCACAGGTTTACACCTTTTACCCACCTTTGTGGCCTTGAGCAAGTTGCTTAACCCCTGACCCTCTATAAAATGTCTCATCTGTGCAGTAACAGACACTGATGGCAACCCGTCATTGTGAGGATCAAACGCGGGAGCCTAATGCACGGCCTTGGCTGACTGTCGTCTCCCCCTCATTTCTAGGTAGTATCTGACGCGGCGGGACAAGGCGTGGCCATCACGGGAAACCAGACCTTCAACAACTGGAACTGGCCGAATGCGATGATTTTCGCAGCCACAGTCATCACCACCATCGGTGAGGTGCCACTTCTACGCCCTGTCTGTGAGGAACTGTACAGCAGTCCCGCTCTGCTGACTCAGCCTCGTTGGGGTTAGAGTCCAGCCAGTCCGTCTGTCCTTTCTGATCGGTGAGGGTAGTAAGTCCAGGTGACTGGCCTTGCTTCGAGGCCATTTCTGTGGATCCTCACCTGGACACGTTGCAGCAGCACAGCCTGGTGCCCAAGTCTTATGGGAAGTGGAGAGACTGCTTCCTGGGCCTCTGGTGTACAGTCAGAGGTACCGTTATTTAATGCAGTGGGTCTTGACGAACTCAGTCCGTTCCCAAGGGGCGACTATAACTCAGGTTGGTCAAACCGGGGGCTGGGCCAGAGTCCATACCCCTGCCCTTCAGGCTCAGGCTCCTACACACCCTTCAAAGTCTCTCTCCTGTACAGGGCGGATCTCAGTGTCCTTAGAGAGACACCGGCCCAGGATTTTCAGTCAACCTCACACAAGAAAGGATGTTATAATGTTCCTTACAGAGCTCTAAGGGTCAAACCTATGTCTGAGATTATCTGGAAGCACTAGCATTTCGGTCCCAACTCCAGACTTTGGTCATGAGTTAAAACTAAAATTCCGATCATAGCCCAGATTGTTTGCGAGTCAGGCTAGTCTTCAGCGCTGCTCTCTCCTTCCTCAGGTTATGGCAACGTGGCTCCCAAGACCCCAGCTGGCCGCCTCTTCTGTGTCTTCTATGGTCTCTTCGGGGTGCCACTCTGTCTGACGTGGATTAGTGCCCTGGGCAAGTTCTTCGGGGGCCGAGCCAAGAGGCTGGGTCAGTTTCTCACCAGGAGAGGCGTGAGCTTGGTACGTCCCCAGTCTCGGTGCTGGGCAGAGCCGGGAGGCTGGGCCAGATTCCGCAGCCTTGCCCTTCAGGGTCAGGCTGGGAGCCCCTTCCCCTCCTTCCTGGGCCTAGCTGCCTCCCAGCCTTGTGGTGGTTCCACTGGGTTTCCAAACTCTGCCGCGGTCTGACTCGGTGTCCTGCCCCCCTCCAGCGGAAGGCACAGATCACATGCACAGCCATCTTCATCTTGTGGGGTGTCCTGGTTCACCTGGTGATCCCGCCCCTCGTGTTCATGGTGACTGAGGAGTGGGACTACATCGAGGGGCTCTACTACTCCTTCATCACCATCTCCACCATTGGCTTCGGGGACTTTGTGGCGGGTGAGTCCCTGCTGTCTTTCCCCCTGCCTCTCTGCCCTCTGAAGGGCTGGGCCTTTCACCCTGAGCACCCCACAGCGCTGTGCAGCTCCAAGTGTGGGTGCTGCCCTGGGAGCCTCATTCCTAAGCCGGCACTTTGCTCTTGCTTGCCATAGGCAGCTACAGACAAGGAAGGCTTTCTCCCGGCCCTGCCCCTCCTCTTCCTCCTCCTCCACTTAATCCTGGGACTCTGACCACTTTGTGTGAGCCCCCGAGGCCTGTGCTCAGCCCTTGGTCCTCATCTCCCAGAGACCAGGCTCAGGCCCATTGGCTCAGTCTGCTGCGCCCTGCGGGGCCAACCCCTCCTCTGCTGTGTGTCTCGGCTGTGCCCTGTCCTGGACCCAGAGGGCAGGGGTCGCCGCTTTGTGTGTGGCACACTGGGAGGGGGTGCCATGGGGTGGGAGGGCAGGAGTGGCCTGAACACTCCACCGAGGCTGGCGAATCGGCTGCCTGCTGTCTGAAGAGGAATTCAGAGGCACAATCTGCCTTTGTCCGGCGCCAGGCCACAGCAGCCCAAAAGCCTTTCTTTGTGTTGGGGAAGCTCTGTGGTCTGCTTCCCTCGGCTCCAGCAGACAGCAGGCCTCTGCCTCGATATTTTCACCTGCAAAAATTTGCTGTGAAAAAGTCCCCAACGCACAGGATGCCAGGGAATGATGGATTACACTAACCCGAGTGCAGGGGGTGGGGCCTTAGCACTGCGCCCCTCAGCACCCCGGCCCCAGCGTCTGCAGCTTCGAAGTCAAGGCAGGAGGTGAACAGATCCTCCAGGCTCTTCTCTAAGCTGCCTGAGGTCTGAAATAGGTCAAATGGCTGTTATGAAAGAAATCTCAGATGGCCCAGGGCAGTGGGAGAAGCACCGGAGCGGGCAGAGTGGACCCGAAGGCCCTGGAGCAGGTCTGGGAGTGGAGAGCGGCAGAGCAGTCGGAGCCACCCCGGAGGAGAGTCATGGCCCCAGCACGTGTCTCACAGTGAGCCCCCCAGGACGGCGGTCGGCTGGCCCGTCACAGATCTTGTCCCCTCACCTGACCGCGTTGTCGCTCACACACCTGGCTGGGGAGTGGCTGAGGTGTACTCATGGACTGCAGTGCGGATTAGAACTTACAGCCCCCATGCTAAGCTACGTCGCCGGGCCCTTTTATTTTGAGACAGGGCTTCACCAGGTGGCCCAGGCTTGGCTCGTACCTGCACTTTCCCTGCGTCACCCTCTCAGAGTGCTCGGCTTACAGGTGTGGGCCATGTACTCAGCACGGGCTGTTTCTTGGACCCTGAGCTGGTTGCTTTCCTGTCTTTCTTCTGTCTTGGACTAGTTATATACTCCAAAGTCGTGGTGATCCTTCTGCCTCAGCCTCCCGAGTGCTGGGATTACAGGCGAATGCTACCATGCCGGGCCTTGTTCCTCAGTCTTAGAATTGAGGGAACTGAGGCGCAGAGTAATAGCCCATGGTTCTTAGGAAGACAGCGGGGTGGGGGTGGCCCAGGAACGAGGCTCTGCCACACGTGTCTGGGCCCTGCTCACCCCTGCTGACTCTGGCTTCCTGTTCCCTCAGGTGTGAACCCCAGCGCCAACTACCACGCCCTGTACCGCTACTTTGTGGAACTCTGGATCTACCTAGGGTTGGCCTGGCTGTCGCTCTTTGTCAACTGGAAGGTGAGCATGTTTGTGGAAGTCCACAAAGCCATTAAGAAGAGGCGGCGGCGGCGGAAGGAGTCTTTCGAGGGCTCCCCACACTCGAGGAAGGCCCTGCAAATGGCCGGAAACGCAGCCTCCAAGGATGTCAACATCTTCAGCTTTCTGTCTAAAAAGGAGGAAACCTACAACGACCTCATCAAGCAGATTGGGAAGAAGGCGATGAAGACCAGTGGGGCTGGGGAGAGGGTCCCGGGACCAGGCCCCCGGCTCGGGTCTCCAGGCAATGGGCTGCCAGCCATTCCCGTGTCCCTGGCGCCCCTGGTGGTCTACTCCAAAAACCGGGTCCCCAGCCTGGAGGAGGTATCCCAGACACTCAGGAACAAAGGCCATATGACCAGGCCCCCTGGTGAGGAGGCCCAGCACCCCGCGGATGGCTCCCCGACCTCCGAGGCCTTCACCAACCAGCTGGACCGCATCAGTGAGGAGGGCGAGCCCTGGGAGGTCCTGGACTACCGGCCGCTCATCTTCCAGGACACCGGCGTCACCTTCGTGAGTGAGGAGGCTGGCCTCCTGGACGAGGACACCTCCAAGTCCTCGCTGGAGGACAACCTGGCAGGGGAGGAGCGGCCCCAGGAGGAGACTGTGGCCCAGGCACCCCTGAACATGGGCGAATTCCCCTCGTCCGATGAGTCGACCTTCACCAGCACCGAGTCTGAGCTGTCTGTGCCTTACGAGCAGCTCATGAATGAGTACAACGCGGCCGGTGGGCCCAGGGGCACCTGAGGCAGGGCCGGCTCCCCACCCGCCTGAGATGGGAGTGGGGGGCCGAGGGCCTTGTTCTTCTCTGTCCCTTCCAGCCAGGTGCTCGGGTGGATGTGGAGCGGGCCCAGGACAGGGCCCTGCTCTCCAGCCACGCAGCGCCTGGCAGTGGGGAGACCGCTGTCCTGAGTGGCCCTGAGGCCCGGGTCTCGGCAAGTTCACCAGTGTTACCGAGCAGCGCTGGGGCTGCACTGAGCTAGACATTTCAGAGAGGGTAGGAGTCTCTGCCTTTCAGCTCTTGGGTATTTGGGGGGCACAGCTGTGATGTAGGGGCTTGGGTGTCTCCTCAGGACCCAGGCCCTGCCCACCTTCTGGTCTGTCCTCGTCCCCAGGTCCAGTGAAGGACCCCGCTGCCCACTGGCAGCCCCTTCTCACCCTCCCCACACCAACAGGGTAGGGCCAGGTCACTCTTGGCTCACAAAGGGGCCAAACTCAAGATTCTCTCCGGCTCCTGAGTGGCGGGCATGGGCACGTGCAAGGAAGGGCCGCGCTGGGCCTGGGGAGAGATGATAATGTGAAACTCTCCAGCGAGGGTGGGTAGAACTCCCCGCTGCCTCAGTTCTTGGATCTCAGTGACGCTCGCCCAGACCAGCTCACTTTGCCCTGAATGTTTTTGCTATCTTTTTTTTTTTTCCTTTTTAAGGAACTGCTGTTTTTATACCTGAATCTGTTGTTGGCTTCAGAGCCAGTAAAGAGTGGGGTCTGGAGAAGTAGGGTATCTGGTGTACCCCGCTGCACTACCCCCAACTCAGCTGAGCCTTTCACACTGCTAGGAGCCATGACCCGTGCTGAGGTTGGGGCAGAGGAGCAGTGCAGCATTTGTGGCGGGCAGCTGGGTGCCAGGTGCGAGTCCAGGCTCGCCCCCTCAGGCCCGGCACCTGTCTGCCTCAGCCCTCCTGTCCTGTGAGGGAAGATGGGACAGAACCCTCTTGTCCGCGACCCCATTCTCCAAGCGGTTGTGCAGGTTGGCGGCTGGCACAGGCCAGGAGGAGCAGCCTGAGTTGTTCTGTGAAAGATTCCATGCGCTTGTCCAAACTGTGGCTGTCCCAGAATCACACTGTATGTATGCCTGGTGATGATGTCGAATGTAATTTATTTTACCATTTTTACAATAAAACATGGACAGGCCAGCTTGCTGTGTGCTGTGTGCTGTGGAGGGTGGCTCTGGGGATGGAGGGCCCTAGGAGGACTCAAAGAGGACAGGAAGGATGTGGAGAGACGGGGCCTCGGAGGTGAGGATGGAGAGGGTGGGGCGGAGGGAGGTCAGGGCCTGGCAGGAAGTGCCAGCCAGGCTGTGGGCACTGAGGATGAAAGGAAGTCAGAGGGAGCCCAGGCTCAGAGGATCCTGTCTCCACGGACAAAGATGTCCGGAGAGTGATTCCAAGAGTGAACCACATTTTTCCTACTGACCTTCACGGGTGCACAGATGGAACCAGCTGCAGCTGAAAACGGTGAGAGCATGTTCCTCCATGTGTTGGCTCACGTCCGGGGGAGTCAGGGCCCGGATGGCGAATCGGCAGGAGCACAGGTCTTGTCATTCCCTGAGATACACAGAGTGACAACTGCTAACCAGGTGCCGAGAGCACGTAGGCACTGAGTGCCCTGTGGCAGGTGTACATGGTACAGGCGCGTGAGGTTTCTCTGGCTTTACCACAGCCCCCTCCACCTGGAAGGTGCCGCCTCCGCCCTGGACCCTTGCACAGCGCCCCTGGCGCCCCTGCAGACCAGACCCCAGCTCCACACCAGCCGGGGAAAGTAGGGCTTTCTTTACAGCAGCAGGAGCTCAGCCTTGCAGACTGGGCGCCAGCGTGCTGAAGCACAGCCTGGAGTCCCTCCCCTCCCCTGACCCCCGTCTGTGTCGCAGCCGGCACCATCACCCTCAGCTCACCGTCCGGCCCACTCTCCTTTCAAAACTGATGGATGTCCCATTGCTCTTCGGGGTCCACTGTCTCCATCTGCCCCTCGAAGGCCCTTCCTCCATCCCGGGCACATCTTCAGGCCCTGTTGAGATCCACGGCACACCAGCTTCTCAGTCGTACAAAAGTCCCCGTGCGTCTCTCAGGCCCCCTGTGCCAGTGCTGTGGTGGCGTCCCTGCCTCCCCGGCTCATGCCCCCCCCACCCATGGAAGAGGTGCTGGAGGTGGCAAGGCGGATGGCTTGTTCACCTGTTTCCCGCAGACAGGGCTCTGCTCTCCAAGCTCACTAATTGCGGAAAGCGAGCCGGAAAAAGGGCCCCTCCCAGCACAATTCCGTCCTTCTGCTCCTGGGGCAGAGGCCAAATCAGAGCCAAGGCTTGTTCCAGAAGGGCGAGTCCTAGCAAAACGGGGCGGATGATCTTGAGGGACCTTGTGGCAGGCTGAGGTGGCCTGGTGAGTCACCTCAGCCTGTGCCAAGTCACCTGTGTGGAGGGCAGCGTGAGGACAGCACGCCCCCTGCTCCCGGCATGGGGAAGGGCCACCTGTACCCTTGTGCGTTCACCGTGCCTCCCCGTCCTCACCTCTCCCCTCGCCTGCGAGGCCGGGGAGCTAGGCCTCCTTCCCTCCCAGCTCCAAAGCACAGCCCTTCAGTGACCCGAGAGCCACACCCACCTCCCGTTTCCAGAGCCCTTTCACACCCATTCCTTTACCCGATTACTCAACCCCAGAGCCAGGTGCAGTCACTTACAGCCAACCTCAGGGCCTTTCTCCAGCGGGGGCACCAGTGTCTTTTGCTTTCCCCTCCTGGGAGAGCAAGGCCTGCCTGCGGCTAGGTCCAGGAGGGTGTCAGAGAGGCAGGAGGAGAAGGAAGAAGAGGCCACACTTTTTAACTTTTTTTAGCTAACTCCAGCGTGGGCAGCCAGGGCTGGTCATGCTGGGGCCCATGGAAGGGCCTACAGAAGGCCCTGAGCCCACAGTCTGCAGAGCGAGGCCTTCTTCATTATCTGAGTCCCTCCCACCTTTGCGGGTTAGAAATGACCCCTGGGAGGTGGTCCCTACTTTCCTTCCCTGTGCTGTCCGGGGATCCCCAGGACAAGACCACCCGGTCCACAGTATTCTCCGCAGAGAAGCCACTACTGCCCTAGAGGGAAGCAGAGTCCCCCCACCTCCCCTGCACGTGAGCCGGCCCAGGGCCACTTTCACAGCGGATTATGATGAAAGAGGCGTCTGCCTTCTCGGAATCCATGTGTGCTAAGGAGCCTGGCAGGTTCCACTCATGCCCTGGGGGAAGCAGCCACGGGGTAAGAAAGCCAAGGCCCATGCTGTGAAGAAGCCCAGACTAGCCAAGTGAGAATGCCACCTGTGGGGAGAACCGGCTCGGCGGAGCCGCCATCTTGAATAGTCCACTCCACGTGGGGCAGAGACCAGCCATCCTACACACCGCAGAACCGTGGGCCAATAAATGACTGTTGCTGTTGTAAGCTTGTGCTTCAGTCTCTTTTGTGTTGCTGTAATAAAGTACCTGAGACCGAGAGTCTTGCAGGGAGAATCGGTTTAGTTAGCTCACATTCTGGACGTCTGAGAGCAGGGTGCTGGCACTGGCTTCCAGTGAGAGCTCGAAGAGTACAGCACCCGAGGGAGTGAGTGGTGGAGGAGGGTGGGGGGAGGGGAGACAGTGAGGTGCAGGTGTCACACGCTGCTGGGGTAACTGATCCAGTCCCTGGGGATCTGACTTTGTCCCTCCCCAGGCGGTTCCCCAGTGGGTTAGTTCCTCCCACGAGGCGCTGCCTCTCCACGGCTCACTGACCTGTGCTGGTCCTGACTGTTACATTCCAGACCACTCCTCCAGCACGTGTCCCTCCAGGGGATACACCCTCTACAAGCCACAGGAGCCCAGAAAGTTGGGGACTGGCTCGTTACAGAGCACAGGTAACTGAACACTTGTCCCAAACGACACGGCCTGCTACTGGGCTCTGGAGAAAGCGCAGAGGCGGAAGCATGCAGTAGCACGTACGGACGCGCGTGGTGGCTCCGTACCCAGCTGTGGTGAGGTCCAGAGTGGGACGAGGGGCACAGACACCAGGCACCGTAATCAGCAGTGTGGACACCAAGTGTCAGCGGGCCTTTAACTCTCACCGGGTGCCCTCCGGCTCCTGCGTCGGTCTTTCTGTGTGTAAATGGTAGCGGCAGGTCTGGGGCCTGGTCTTTAACCATGTGACCTTAATGCTGTGCCTCAGCTGCTCACTCTAGCCGGACAGTAAGCAGGATTCTCCATGCCCAGGATCTCAGCAGCCCCTCGATCTAAGGTCAGGACTGTTATCCTCGTTGGGAAACAGGCTGATCACACACTCAGCTATGGGGCTCACCCACGTTCTAGCTTGGACAGCCTAGGGTCCATTACTGTGTCAGCCTGCCAGGGGCGACACTCTCCCGGTCAGGGCAGGAGTGCCAGAGAGAGTGCCCTGGCTGCAGCTCCCAGCATTTCCCAGGCTGTCGCCCTCACCTGCAATCCAGTCTCAGGTGCACGGCTGAGCCCGGAAGTGACTCTCCAAGAACCAGTGCTGGTTTCTGGGCTCTGCCTGGGGGAGATTCTGATTCACCAGACCTGCGCAAGATTCTGGGGATGCCTGGCTGCAGAGAACAGCATCAGACAGGTGCCTCCGTGGCATTCCTGCCTGTGTTTCTGTCCTGCCCTGAAAGCCATGTTTACCTCAGGTGGTGTAAAACTTCCTTCTCTTTCTGTAATCCTTTCACCTGCGGCCTGAGCTAGACAGCTCAGCTGCTGCGTCTCCCATGTTGACAGCACACACTGCCACTCAGATAAACCCTGTTGCCTGGAACACCTGATGTGGTGATGGGGGAGGAGAACGAGGAGAGGGTCTCCAGACCAGCAGGCCCTCCTCCCTGTGCCTCTGTCTGCTCAGATCGCCACACTCAACAGTTCAGTTTCCTCCGTGGTCAGGTTTCTGACCTGGGGACCTAGACATCATTTATGCCTCTTATGGAAGCTGATGTTTAACTTTCCAGGAAACTTGCAACCTGGTTGTTAAACCATAGCTGCTGATAAAATTTAGATTACGTAGCTAGGCATGGTGACGAGTTCCTGTAATCCCCATACTCAGGAGGCTGACGCAGGCAGATCCCTGCAAACTCACAGCCAGCCAGGAGTGTGTAGTGATTTCAAATCCAGCCCAAACTATATAGTGAGATCCTGTCTCAAAAAAACCAAAAATAAAACAAATTAAATTATGTAAATGTACACATAAATCGTATTTAGGACAAGAGCCATGAATTTCCTAAATGCATTACTTCCTAATTATCTTCTATGTCACTCTGCTGCAACCCCTGAGGACGGCTGTGTCTGTTGCAGGCATGTGGTGGTGATATTTCACAGTGGTGGGCTACTGTGTTCCTGTCTCCAGCTCATATTTTGTGACATCATATTTGTAGTTTGAAATTTGCCAGAACAGCAGCATTGCAGACAGTGGAAGTGGAAACAGCTTAAAATCAAGGCTCCCTCCTCCTTGGGAGCCAGATGTCAGACGTCTTTGACTGGGTGGCTGATGGTAAGAACCGCCCACTCAGGAAAGGAAGCTGCAGTCTCGGCTTTGGGGGACCGTTCACAAGCCCGTTCCTCGCACCCCTGGGCCTCTCAGACCTACTGACTAGGGCTGAGGCTGCTACCCCTTGGGGTCGGCTGTGAGGTGACGAGAAGGCTTGACCATGTGTCCATAAGATTCTTACATGGTACTTTTATTTGGCGTTCCAAGGCTGCTGCCCCGAACTAGTGCGGCCGCTGCTCATTGTACCTCGGCTTCCAAGTCTCCATCTCTACCACCAAAAGGGAGACTCTCTTGGGGTGGATGAGGGCGGCCAGTGACTGGTCGGGAAAAACACTTAGTAGACACCGGGACCCTGGGCCTGACCCAAGGCCTCCCAGAACTTTCCCGCCAGGGGTGCAGGGACAGTGACTCCATGCGGGATGACCTTGGCGCCAGTCACAAGTGCCCGCTGCAGAACTCCAGGGACCATCCTGGCTATAGTCCCGTGAGAGCCACCACCTGCGGGCCACCTGGCAGCCCGGGCAGGTGACCCACATGTGGGGTTCTTTCTTGGGCAATCACAGAGTCAGATTCCAGGGATGTTTCCTGAACTGTGTCCTCAGGCCATCTCCTTGTGATGTGGCTGTCACACAGCATTCTCAGAAACCAACAAGGTCTCGATCATTCACACCACACAGTGAACGCAGGTGTTCGAGGCTGCTGCTAGCGTGACCCAGCATCCTGTCGTCATCGGTACTCTGTGCTCTGCACAGGATGGGCACAGCAGCTACCTGATGGGCCGCACGCCGAGCTTGCAAGTAATGCACTGTGCGGACATGATGGGTGTGATGTCACATGGCGACAGGAATTGTCATCTCCAATGTGGCGGGGGGAGGGTTGTGTGTGGTGGACCCATCGCCTCAGAAATCACTGTGCGGGGTGTGGTGGTCTGAGCCGGGCGTTTGCTTAGTGACAGAAATCAGGGATCCTTAATGTTTCTTGTGGAACTTTGCCGTGTTTGTCCAGATTCTCCAAGAAGCAGGTGCCAGGGCTGGTGTGAGGGGAGCACTCTTGGAAAGAGGCTGGGCTGCCAAAAGCAGAGGGAAGCTAGGGAAGGCTGTTGGGGGGTCCTGGAGAGTCCCCCACGGAGGACTGACCTTGCTCCCTGCTGCTCTCAGCCCCTAGCTGTCAGCGACCAGGTCCTGAGCACAGATGTAGCAGCGAGGGCCTTGGCCTACGATACTCCCTCTGTTTTATCTCTTTTTTTTGGTATGGGAGGTTGAACTTGGGACCTTATGTTCAGGATTCAGGCACCGGAACCACTGAGCTAAATCCCTGGCCCTCTATGATGTTCCCTGTGGCTGGAAACCTGTCCTGGCCTCCACATAGAAGCAGGGGAAGTCAGACAGTAAGAGGATAACGGAGGAGTCAGACAGAGACACGTGCGTGACAGTAGCAGGAAGTCGCTCAGAGACAGAAAGACATACGGAGAGGCAAACACGAAGGCTGTGGAGAAGATATCTGTCCAGTCCTCAGTCCAGGTTCCCTGGAAAGAGGGTGTGGAGTTTCTGAGGTTCCTCGCTCTGTCTGGACATAGGCTCCAGGGTGTTTGAAAAGGGCCCTGACTGTGTCCCTCCCGGTTCTCAACCCCAGAGATCAGACGGCCTCCCCAAGAGGAGGCTTTCCCTGCCTCTTCCCCGCTCCTGTCCCACACAGACTTTCTCCTGATCATGGTTCCCTTGTCTCCCTGGCAGGTGACTTCACGGTGGCGGCAGCCGGCTTGTCCTCTGCATGCTTCAGGAGTGTCTGTCCCATCTTCCCAACACGACCGAAGAGGTTCTTGGGCTGCCTCGGATTCCAGGCTTCCTTCCCCTTCCCAGGCTTTGTGACCTTGGACAGTTACTGAGCCTATCTGTCCATCCGCTGGAGGCTCTTCCTTGGAAAATGGCGCTCTGGCCTACCTAACAGGGCAGTGTAGAAGCGCCTGGCGTCACTCCCCGGGCCTGTCTGTGGGAGCAGTCGGCCATTATTCTTCTTCCTTGACGTTAGGAAAGCCTTAACAATGGCTCACTGAACTTCCAGTCAGAACTATGACCGGGCAGCTCTCAATTTCCAGGTCAATCCCACCCCGATCAGCCCCTTCCCTCTCCTGCTGCCTTGGAAATTTCAAGGGCTCCCATGCAGTGGGGACTTGCCTGAACTGGGCCCACGAGGAGTGATCCCTGACGTGCTCTAGTGCTTTCCAATTCCTTGTCTCCAGCGAGTCAGTGGAGGAGAAATACCTGCTCTTGCTTTGAGGTGAAGAGCTGACTGTTCATTGACTTCCTAGGCTCCCAGAGCTGTCGGGGGAAGATTTGGCACTGGACCTCACGTCCTGAGATCTGCTCTCCACCAGCCTGCAGGTGCCCACAGAGGCAGAAGACACACACAGAGCCCATCTATGAAGGAGAGCCTCGCTGAGCTCCCTTCCTGACCAGGACTGCCCCCTCCCTGGGTCTCTTTGCTCATCATTCCAAGCACAACCCTCTCATTTGGGTCCAACGGAAGCTCTCTGTCTGTACCTCAAACCTACCTTTGGACTGGCAGCAGAATGTGACAGCCTAAGGGGATTTATTCTTTCCTTTTCGGAGCTTCTACTGAACACCCGTTGTAATCCAGGCCCCATTTGACCCTCTGAATAATGGTTAGATTTCCACTTGATGGTTCTCCACCCTGGTTGAATATCAGAATCTCTGGGGGCTGTTAAAAGTGTGTCATCTAGACCTAACTGCATCCAATGAAATGACAATCCTGGCGAAGGAAGAGAGGGGATGAGGCTAACGATCAGACTTTTATTTAAAAAGTCACAAATCTGGCCTTGGCTCTTTCACCTTCAGATTCCCTTCCTGAAGACACTCAGCTAGTTGCTAAAGGAATCCGGGTTGGATGTGGTTTGGGAGTGAGAAAAGTGTGACAGACCCACTGGGGAGACTCTCCTCACACGGCCCCTGCTGAGGCAGGTCAGCCCAGGGAGCCATCTTGGAACTATGTGATTGATTCCTGCAAAGCTGACTGGATTAGGAAAGGAGCCAAGAGGAGCACTGAGATGACCTGATTGGCTATTTGAAATCAGGACATTGATGGTCTGAGCCAATGGGCTGTGGGGAACCAAGCAGGTGGTCATGGAGGCTTAGGAATGGTGGCAGATATCAGAGATCCAGTGTGAGCTGGTGAGTAGAGAGAGGGAGAGGAAGGAGTAGGAAAGTAGAACAGACTCAAGATGTCAGTCTAGAGTGATTCATGAGCAATGGGATTTTACTTCTTGCATTTCTGGTGGCTGGAAAGTCCAAATCAAGGTGCCAAAGAGAACTGGCTCCGAGGAGGGCATCTCTCTGCTTCCAAAGTGGCGCCTTGCAGCCATGTCCTGAGGGAAATATATAGAGGGCGGATAGAAAGCCACGAGGCCAGTCCTTCCACCTTGAGTCCTTTCCTAAGGGTGCTGGTCCCATGAGGGCCTTCACCTCCAGAGGGCCACCCTTACTACAGCTGTGGAGCTAGGCTTTGAGTTCCAACAGGACCCAGGGCAGTCATACTATCAATCAAACAGCATGGGGTGAGGTAGAGACCAGGGTTTGGCTGGTCGGGCCTCCCGGGCTGTGCGCCCTTCTCCATCGACCCTGCCCAGCGTCCCTCAGAGGCCCGGTGCAAGGCGCAGGGCGCGCTTCCCTCCGGGAGACTCTGGCAAGTCGATCTCAAAGGTCCAGCTCAGCCGCGTGATTTTGAATTTCCACCGTGGGCAAGGAAGGGGGTATTTTAAGACTGTTTTTTTCTTTGTTGGCACTGCGTGCCTCGTGCCTGCCGCTTGTTCTCTGGCAAGGAAGCCTGGACCCCTGGGGAGGGAGTGGGCCGCACAGCAAACAAAGAGCACGAGAGAATTCTCTGCCCCCTCCCACCTGAGCTGGGGTGAAGGGCTGGGTGTGGGAACAATGGGACCGTGAGTCACGGGTGAGCAGGATAACGTCCCCCGACGCCTGACGTAGGCAGCTGACAGTGACCCCTGAAGTGACCCCCGGTTCTGGGTAGTCACTTGCCTTGACTTGGGTTTTCTTTTTATCCTTTAATTCAACTTTTATTTTTAGCAAAATGACATATATATAAATACTTCCCAAAAGTCAGATAACAATATACAGATTGCAATGGAAAACAGCGGCTGGGGCCCACCCTTTCCCAACCCCAATCCCTCGCGGCGATCTCTTTTGTATTCCAAGTTATTCCTTCCTATTTTTCCTTCACTTTTTAAAATAACATCAAGCTCTCTTTTTATTTTCCCAGGATTATTTTTGTTATCCGACTTTAGTGAGTGTAGATCCTCTTCCTACAACAATAGACGAGGTTGAGGGCTGACGGTGTAGCTCAGCGGTAGAGCTCTTGCCTGGCGGTGTGATGCTCTGGGTTCCATCCCTAGAACTGCAGAAGCAAAATCAAACCAAAAACATACAATCGAATGAGATGAGAGGCTGAGGCAGGAGGATCTCAAGACCAACCTGAACTGCCTAAGTGACACTTTGTCTCAAAACAACAACCAACCAGATGAAATACCCCATTGTACCCCAACACACATACTCTGTTCTCTCCTACCACATACAGTGAACTCTCAGTTTACATCTGAGAGTTAAACAACTTAGTGTTTCTGTTCATACGAATACGTACATATTACGTGGAAAAGTTGAGTTAAACTTTTTTTCTTGCTGAATATTTTTGATTTCCATGTTCTTGGTTTGCTTGCTATCTTTATTCCACTCTCCAGCTTGGTTGGTAGTTTGGCTGGGTATCTTCATTCTAGGTTGGATTTGTTTTTTCCTCCAGAATTTTGAGTTTTTTCTGCTCTTTTTCCTCCAGCTTCTTACATGCTGTGGAGAAAATCAGTGGCTTTCTGATTCCTTGGCCTTCATGCTTAGCCCGATTCTCTTTTTCTCACCTCTGCCCTCTGGACGTTATTTGGTACATTCTCCCATTCACCACACTCTGTCCTCCAAACTCTTCTGAGGCTCAAGGCTCATGCCCTTTGCTCCTTTCTGTGGTTATTGTGTTCTGCATTTTTTTTTGTGTGTGTGTGTGGAACTACCTAGATGGGTCCTTTGGTTTTCTAATTTTCTTTTAAAAAGCTTATTCTAGTTTTAAGAGGCCTTTCTAAACTTATATTTAAACCTTCTTTCTAATTAAAAAGAAATTCTTCTAAATTACTTTCATTTTGCTGTCTTCCTTTTTATTTTTTTAAGCTTTTAAAAATAACTTTTGTTTTTAGAGACCGGGTCTTACAGTGTAGTGCAGGCTGGCCTTAAACTCAGCAGTCCTCTTGTCTCAGCCTCTCATCCTGAGTGCTGGGATTAGAAGTGACTGTCTTCTTTTTTTATTAATAAAATTGTAAATATACATAGACGCTGAAAACTACATAGAATTCCCACTACATAGAATTCTACTACATAGAATACCCACTGTTATAGAGAAATAGACGAGCCATTTTTGTAATATTGCTTATAGTTATATTTTTACTTTATGGCAATGGATCTGCAGTCTTATTTATGCAAACTAGGCAAGCACTCTATCACTGAGCTACACTGAAACTTTTAATTTAAAAATTTCTAGTAGCCCCATTAGAAAAGTAAAAAAGGAACAGGTGAAATAATAATAACATATTATTTACTTCAAAAATTATTTATGTATTCACCGGTGTGGACTGTTAATAAAATAGTATCATTTCCTTTTTTGATGCTTTTTCTAAAAATCACATGCAATTTTTTTTTTGAGATAAGGTCTCACTTTGTAGTTCAGGCTAGTCCTGAACTCTGCCTTGAACTCAGCAATCCTCCTGCCTCTGCCTCCTGAGTGCTGGGATTACAGGTGTGAGTCACCACGCTGGATGTTGTGATATGTGATTACCAGGGACTGAACCTGGGACCTTGTGCTTGTCAGGCAGGTGCCAGAACCGCTGAGCCAAATCCCCGGCAATCGTGTGTATTTTTATATTCACGGTGTAGCTGAGACGGTGTCAGGTGTCCTGTGACCACATGTGACGAGTGACTGCCAGCCCCACAGAACAAAACCAGAAGAAACAGGTGTTGATTGTGCCTGAGCTTATGCCTCGCCTGTGTGTTTTGGCACAACCATTGGAAAAGACTTTTTAGACCACATTAGACTTGGCTCTTGAGTGCTTTAGTCTGCAGACCCTAAAATTAAGGACGCTCTGCCAAATAGCCACACCTTCATTTTCATTCCTGAGAAAATTAACAATAGTTCCCTAATATCTTTAATACCTTGCTCATAGTCCATTTTACCCAAGTATGTCCAATTTTTCTCTGTTAGTTGGTTTGCTTATCCAGAATTCTGTCTACTTCTGTTTGATTGTCTTGCTCTTCATGAAATCTATCAGACTTTTTCGAGCCTTTATGTCCCACAACACTGATGTTTTAAGGGTCTGGGCAAATTGTCTTTGAGCATGTGCTCCTGAATTCTAGATTTGTCCAATTGTTTCCTGTATCATGCTCTTTAATTCCATTTTCCACCACCTGTATTTAGTAGAGACTCGAAGTGAGATCCTAAATTCAGGTGGAATATTTTTAACATGAATACTGTATGGGTTGCTATCATATTTTTAATTTCCAGGATCTACTTCTCATTATGTGAATAGTACTTTTTTATATAGTGTCTTGTCCTTGTTTCAAAGGATGCAGTACATTTCTGAAAATTTCTGAGAGCAGATGACATATGGGTCTGTGTGAACACGTATCCTGCTCTTCACACTGTCTGAGTCTTTAAAATACTCTCTCATAGGGCCAGGGATGTCAGTGTAGCTCAGCGGCACTGTGCCTGCCTCAAAAGCACAGGTCCTGAGTTCGATCCCTGGTACTGGGGAAAAACCTCCAGTATAAAATATTCTTTCCTATTTGCGTATGTTGCTTTCTCTTTCTCAGTGCATCTCTCTTCCAGTGCTCAGGGCTCCCTTGTTGTCTGTCCGTGTGAAGCCAGGAACTCTGAGGATATGGCTGGGCTGTGCCTAGGAGACAGCAGCCAAGCTGACAGTCTTATGGACAGCTCCCGGGTACTGTGTCCGCAGGTCCCTTCCCCTGGGCGAGTCCCTCACATTCTCAGGGGGATATGAACCTGCTGCCAGCCTCACACTGGACGAAGGTCTGGGGAGAGAGCAGAGACCAGAAGCTCTGACCTCCAAGATCTCTCGGGAATGGCCCACGGTCTGGAACACAGGAACCCTGGGGAGGCTGGGGGAGGCTGCTTGCTGGCCCTCAGACCTCCAGGGCCACCGAGGGCTAGGGCTGTCAGGTTCTGTCTTGACCCCAAATCTGGAGTCCTGCAATGACCCCCTTCTCCACACTGGCTCCCACCCAGCCCAACACATCTGCCTCCTGCAGTTCCTGGGTCTGACCTGACACCTCCCCTTCCTGACCTGCCTCTCCCTGTGCTCCTTTTATTTCCTTCTCTGGTCTCCACTCACTTTCTCACTCATATCCCTTTAAAAAAATCCTTCTCTCTCCCTGCCCCGCTCCGCTCACCTCCACCCCGAACTTCACCTTTTCACGCTGCACCAGTGGTTTTCATTCAGGCTCCCCTGCAGCCCTGGGGCACATCTGGAAACTTGGGGTTTGGGGTAGGTGCTATTAGCATTTGAGAAGCACAGGTCAGGGACACTGCTGACCATTTCGCAATGCACAGGGTAAAAAAAGCCTCCCCCAGCCACAGACTGCTCTGCTGTAACCCCTACTTTACTCTGGCCCCAATCCTCACCCGAGAACACAGGAAGGGGGCCCAGCGCCCCAGAAGGCGTCCAGACAGTGGGTGGGGCACGGCCTCTGGAATCTGCTGGTGTTGCTTTTGGCCTCCGCAGGGTCAGATGATCTGGTGGGAAAGAGCTCCTGGGCCACTCCAGCTGCGGCTGCCAGCTGTTTACCTGACTGCAGGGACCACCCTGGGCCTGGCTCGGTGCAGCAAGTAAAAACCTGTCAGCCTGCTCTGAGCCCACACTGGCCTCTGACTGCTGCCTGGTGAGTTCTGCAGGGCATGGCTGGTGAAAACCTGCCCGGAAGCCACTGGGAACCCCGTGTGCAGGTTAGAGGGTGAGGAAGGGCCTGGCCCGGGTCCATCACTCTGAGGCAACACCAGCAAAGCCTCCACAGGCTCAGGCTACTCCCTGATGGTAGCAGAATGGAGTGGCACTGATGGACGGACTTAGGGAAGGAGGCCAAGGCTGCTCAAGAACAAGGGAGAGCTGGCTGACATCCACCTTGAGGTCCTAGGTCATATCTGCGGTAGAGACTACTTGTGTCCACGGCCCACCTTTACCTGACAGTTGTGTTTTCATCTGGGCATATGGCTGCCCAGGTAAGGACCATGCTGTGCAGACTCTTTTGCATCTACATGTGACCACATGACTAAGTTTTGGCCCATGAAATGCGAATAAAAGTGACATAGAATATACCTTGATCAGGGCCTGGGGATTTAGCTCAGTGGTTCCGGCGCCTGTCTTGCAAGCACAAGGGCCAGGTTTCAATCCCGGTAACCACATACAATACTGAGTGTGGAGACTCACGCCCAGCAGCAATCAGTACCACATACCACAGTGCCGGGCATGGTGGCTCATGCCTGTCATCCCAGCACTCGGGAGGCAGAGGCAGGAGATTGCTGTGATGTGAGTTGGAGGCTGAGCTCAGGGGCAGCCTGGACTACAAAGCGAGACCCTGTCTCAAAAAAACAAAAAAACAAAAAAAAAAAAGAAAATACCTAGATCATGTCCTTAAAAGGAAAGGAGTACAAGCCAGGTGTCATGGCACACACCTGTTATTACAGCTACTCAGGAGGCTGAGGAAGGAGGATCGCAGGTTCAATATCACTTAGGCAATTTAGCAAGATCTTATGTGGAAATAAAAGAAATAAAAAGGATTGGGTGTGGTCAGGATTAGAGTGCTGTCTCTGAGTTCACCAATCTTCATTTCTTAAAGAAAGGGTCAAATGTGGTAGCAGGAGCTGGAGCAAGGTAGGCATCACTTCTTACACCCCCAGCACGTTTAGAAGAGAAAATGGTGGCTAGACTTCAGGTTCACAGTTGATATGTGGTGGAAGCCAGGTCCATCTCTGACATCCTGCGATTCCCTGAGGGCTGGGGGCCGAGGGCGTGGGAGGCACCAGGGAGCCCAGCTTGCTGGGGACCTTTACACTCATCTCCTGGATGCAGTGGTCCGCCCTTCCCTGTGTCACCAGGCCATACTGACACACTAGCCACTCTGTGCTACCTCAGGGCCTTTGCCTATGCTGTTCTTAATAACAGTAACTGGGTTATGTCTCTCCCCCTTTTTCACAGCTTGGGTGGCAGTTCTGCAGGGCCGCCCTATCCGACAGCCGTGATGGACAGCTCCAAGAGGGCAGGGACCGTGTCTGGGTTTAACTTCAGGCTGTATCCCTGGTGCCTAGCATGGTGCCACAACAAACACCTCTGAGATAAATGGAAGGAGCCCCGCCCGGAGTTGGGAAATTGTGGGCTGGCCTTGCAAAGGTACTTGCACGTGCCAGCGGAGAGTCTGAGAACTTGACCTGCCTCTCCCCGGGGACCTCATGGGCATCCAGGAAGCTCTGGGAGAGCCTGTGTGGGGCCCAGTGCTCTGCCCGGTATACCCAGACACCCACGGTTCAGCCTTTCCAAGGTGCTCTCCCATCGGGCCAGTGGTGCCGGTCTGTGAGCCTTGCTTTTCAGTAGCAGGCCTCAGAGGGCCTCAGTTTCCCTTTATCCTGCTTGCCCACTCTCTGGGTGGTCTCTAGCTAGGATTGCAGGCCCCGGCAGGCTCTTTGTCCCATCCAAGAAGCATCCAAGGTCAAGACCTTGTGGGCCCCAGTCAGAGGCGCCCACCACACACCTGGCCACTGTGCCCTGTGCGTCTTTCAGGGACCACTAGCCACTGCCTGCCTTCCCCTGCAGTTCTCTGTCTTAGCACTGGTGGCTGCTGGGACAGCTTTGGACCGGGGCCACCCTTTTAGCCCTGTACTTTCCAGGTTAATTGTCATTACTGACTGTGAGGCACAAAGGCTCTGTGTGTGCGTGTAGGAAAGTTACACCAGGGCGGTGAGCACAGCTGGTCCACAGGGTTGCCTTGTTGCGAGCGAGGTCTGCCTGTCTGCCTGTCTGCCTGTCCATCTGTCAGTGGGACTTTGGTGTTGATTCCAGTCTGCCTGGCTCTCTTAGCTCTGGGTTAAGGTGGCACTGGAGGTGGTGGGCGGGAAAGGCCAGGACACCAGGGCTTTGCTCTGCCCTGCCCCTTTGGCTGTCACTGAATAAATGTCTTGTTCATGCACCAACCTGGCAGAGTGGCCCCGGGGGCCCAAGACAGGCCACACCTGCACAGGAAGTCTGGCAGAACCCTAATCACCGCTTGAGAAATACTAAGGTGAGAGGGATGGCAGGTGGGTGCCACCCCAGCCCTGTGGACAGGCAGGGCAGTGCCACTTCCCTGTGCGGCTGGGACACTAATCTGCAGTCACCCTGTGAAATCCGCCTTCCGGGAGCCAGCAGGCTCAGCTCCAGCCCCGGCGTCCTGTCTTCTCCATGGGGTGGGCTCTGTCCCTGGCACTGTGCCCTGCTGCTTCGAACGTCTGTGGTCATACAGATGTCACAGTCTCATCCCTGTTTCCAGACGGGGCTGCAAGGAGAGGGCTGGGCCCGCGTGTGCCGGAAGCCCGTCACGTGGTGCGTGTGTGCCCTGGTCACTCGTGGGTTCTTCCTCCTCTTCCCCCACCCACATGGTGTTGATGCCAGGCCGCAGCCTCTGGTCTTCACGATGCTTATGAAACCCAGGTGTCCCTTTCTGGGGGTAGAAAGTGACAAGGACTACGTGAGGACAGAGGGCTTTCCAAAAACCATGGCACCAGAACTCCGTGCTGGGTCTCTCCTGCCCCTGTGCTGACCATCCTCAGCCCTGAAGCCCACACGAGGCCTTGGACGCTGTTGGAAGACGCCCAGCCTGTGCTCCTTGTGGGGGTTCCGGGAGACACAGCTCAAGGGGGGGGGGCACGCTCACCTCACCAGGTTACCATGGGGATGGGACAAAGTCTCTCACAGCCTCAGGATGCAAAGGGGCTCAAGGTCCCGTGTCAGGGTGGGCCTGGAGCCTCCCCCTGAGAGAGGGACCTCGGAGTCGGCCACCTCGCCGGGGTCACCAGGTCCCTGGAGCCCGGACTGGCTCCTCCTCATTGGAGATTAGGTTGAGTGCACGAGACTTGCCTCTCCATGTGTACGCGGCTGTGCACGTGCTTGTGTACCAGGGAGAAAGCGTCAGGGACACAGGAAGGGATGAGGAGGCAGGGGACAGTGGCAGGGCACAGGTATATCCGACAGACACCCTGGAAGGCTGTCTCCCCTCCGACAGGGGCACGGGGGCTCCCGGGGAAGAGGCTATGGGGGAAAGTGGCAGGAAACCGGAGCCCCAGGCTTCCCTCCGCCCTTCTCGGGGTGTGTGACCAGGCAAATCTGCTCCGGGCCTCAGTTTCTCCATCCAGAGAATGGGGAGAACGGATTTCTTCAGTGGTCACACGCTGTCCCTGTCCACAAGCAGGGGACAGATCTCAGAAGCTGAAAGTGTACAGCCTGTGATCCTGCCGGGTTCTCGGAGACCCTGGACACCCCCTCCGCCCCCCCTCCCCCACTTCCCTTGCCTGACAGCGCCAGCGAGCCGGGCTTGCGAAGGGCTGTTCTGGGAGGGCTGTTCCTTCCTCCTCAGGCCCCGAGGGTGGGAGAGGAAAAGGCAGGCGCACAGGGCGCCTGTGACCGAGCTGGGCTGACTGTGGGGCTCGGCCAGCATCGAGCCCAGCCCGGCCCGAGACCCCAGAAAGGCCAGCAAGTGTCCCAGGAGGCCGAGGACCCGTGCCACGGAGGGAGGCCTGGGCAGGGTGGGCAGCTGGGAGCCCGGCCCCCCCTGCAGCCCTTGCTCGCCGGCGCCGCAGCTCATCGCGCGGGCGCCACTGCCCCCTAGTGGTCACGCGGGCAGCAAAGCGAAAGCCTCGCGTCCCTGGAGGTGGCTCCAAGCCGGGGCGTTGGCAGTGAAGGTCTTCCCCCCTCCCCCGTGGATGCTCCTTGGCTGGAGTCAGAACTGGGGAGCTCAGCTCAGGCGTGTCTGCCTCGGGCTTCCCTTTCTACATCTGGACACACAGGGCCTCCTCTCTGCGAGGACACTCCCCCGCAGCCTCCCTCGAGGGAGGGGACCCTGGCATAAGACCTGGCGGCTGCCCACACACCTGGGGGAGCAGAATGCTGCCAGACACCTATGAGACGGAGGGAGGAGCCTCAGGGTTCTCTGAAGCCCTCCTCCCACTTCCTCGAGCCCACTCTACCTTGTCCAGATCACAAGAGGGGGTGCCGGGGGCTCCCTCCAGGCCCGGCTCTTTCCCAGGATGCCTTTCTGCATCTGCTGGAAGCGCCTTCGCCCGGAATCCCTGCCTGCTCCCCACTGCCCAGCGACCAAGTGCCGGGCTCTGCTGCCCCCAGCCTTCCAGCCTCTTCCTCCGCCTCTGTGACCCCTTCTGCCCGGTCACTCTGGGGGTTCCTCTCGCTTACCCCTGCCTGGGTATCTTTGTGCCTTCTGGTCGGTGTGCCTGTCCAGCCTCTCCCTGGCCATTCCCACCCCGCTGCCCGGTCCACTGAAGTGTCTGCCAGTAGTGCCCAGCTGCTGTCAACATGCCCTGTCACGCAGGCCAGCGATTTATGCTAAATGTCAGGTGCCAGGGCTTGGGGTTTCAGCGAAGACGGATACTTTGAGAGAATCAGAGGAAGTTTCCTTCAAAGCCTGAGCAGACTTCCTCCTGGAAGCAGAGGTACCTCCCAACAGCCTAAAGAACACTCTGTGTGTGTGTGTGTGTGTGTGTGTGTGTGTGTGTGTGTGCAAGCACGTGTGTGCCCGCGTGTTGGGTGTGACGTGCTTCTATGAAGAGGGCATAGTGAACTTGGTGGCGATGCAATATGTTTCATTAGCACAGTAGCTTTTGGTCTCATAAATAATTCTAACTTTGATTAATCAGAGAAAAAAGACGGCATCACCTCAGAATCTGAGATCCGGGGGAAGTGTCAGGCACAGCCCGCACAGGTTTCCTAGGTGAGAGTGGAAGGTATATGAGTCTTTGCCACCTGTTTCCGGAGTGAAGTGTTATGTGGAATGTAAAGGCACGGGGCACCGTCTTCATATTTGTACCTGGTGCCTGGACTGGCAGTAGATACTTGGTAAACAGGTACTTGGTTCTCTCTACCTATTCACCAGTTATCAGGACAGGTGAGCTGAAATTTACCTGTTTGATTCAGGAACCAAGAGGTCTGCGAGCCAAGGGAGCAATAGGACTGAGCACTGCCACCTAGTGGCAGCATTCGTCAATTGCAAGCTAAGCTTTCATGGAGACAGAAACTTTTCTTTTTTGGGGGGGGGGGGGGGTACAGGGTCTTCCCATTGCCCTGGCTGGGCTCAACTTTCAATACTCCTCCCTCAGCCTCCCCAGTAGCTGGGATTCCAGGTATGCGTCACTTAGCAGCAAGTTGTAACTTTTTGAATGTTGACGTGTTCCTGACGGTGGTTTCTTCCCCTGCTGGTTGGTTTCTTCTCCTTTCCCCGAGGCCTGGCCTAAGAAAACCAATGCCAGGCAGCGATTTTTGAATGCAGGGAGGCTTTCAAAACCATTTAAAAAGCAAAAATGGGCCGGCCATGTAGCTCAGCAACACAGCACCTGCTTGGCAAGTGTGAGACCCTGAGTTTGATTTCTAGTACAGAAATAAATAAATAAATAAAAGCAAAAGGGGCAACATTAGACATATGACTACTTAGCTTCCAGAGCCCTCTCCAGATGGTGCCCAGTCCTGACTCTGAGTGTTTTCAACTTGGGGTCCCAGGATAGTGTCAGGGGTGTACCCTAGCTTATGTATCTTTTCTGAGGAAGGGATCTATATCCTTTTGACCAGATTTCTGAAGTGATCTGTGATTTAAAAAAAGATAGCAAAATCTCTGCTTTGGTGACCCAGGGCAAAGCTGACTCCTAAAGGGTGGGGACTTAGTGTCGACACATTGAGATCGAGAAACAGCAAAGATACTGAACTTGCAAACCCCTGGAGATCCGTCTCTGTCTTCTGAGCTGGAGGATACCTCCCTACTTTCCAGACCCTCTCTCCACCCCCCACCTCAGGAGCAAAGAGAAAACTCAAGCTTCCTGGACAGATGAATGACCATCTGTCCTCCCAAAGGCTTATGGGGGAGGAAGAATTGTAGAGCTTCTGGGAGAGAGATTAATCCAAATTAGCTCCAGTCAACGGAATCAAGCTCCTTGAGATAGCACCGCTGTACAAAACAACCCCTTCTTTGTCTCCAGGTCAGGCGGCGGGGGGCTGCTGCTCCTGAAGCTGAAGCTGACGAATGATTCAGTTTTGTCTTCCGTTTGGGGAGGGCGGCCTGCTCTATCTGTGACTGCTTCTTCATTTGGCAACTAGCAAACTTATCTGCTTTCTCTAATGTAATTGCCTGGCCCCTCTCTGCGGCTCTCGGGAACGTCAGTAAGGCTTTCTTTCCGTTTTCCCCTGGAATTTAATATTGTTTAAGCAAACTAATTGGACTCTATTTCACTTTGCGTTGTTTTCCCGCGCCAGACCTAGCAAGGCACTGTTTGAGTTTCCCTTCTTCGGCTTCCTCCGCAGAACTCACTTGTGAGGCTCCCCGAGGGTGTGGACGATGCGTCTCTTGTCCTTCTTTTCTTTCCACAAATCAATGCCACCATACCTCCTCCTGCAGCACTCCGGGGACAGCTGTAGTGGAGGCAGCGGCCGGCAAGCCCCTGGCCTTCTTCAGGGATGAACCCCGTCCTCCCTGGCCAGGGCCCCCAAGGACAAGCTTGCATGCAGGTCGCTCCTTGTGCAAAAGTGTTGAAATCCCGCCGCCCCGCAGCTCACGGCCTGTGTTGTGTGCCCAGGGGGATGAAGGACGCAGTTTCCTACGCCCACAACGGGGAAAGTGTGGGGCGGAAGTCGCCCTGTCCCAACATTTAGATTGTATTTACAAGAGTGGAAAAGTACTAATATCCTGGTCAGCCACTTCGGAAGCTTTGGGTTTCCCTTTGAATATTTAGGGCTTTCTCCAACCCTCAGTTTCTTCATCCGAGTAATGGGGGTGCTGCACTCACAGAGCAATGGGAATCCGTTTACTTCGGACACTATCACTTAGCAAGTTTGAGGGACATGACCCCATTCATCCCCCCATTTCACAAACAGGGGACCCCAGGGGACAAGTGGGAAGGGATGAAGGAAGGAGGGGCTGGTGAGAGAGAACTTCGCCCGCAAAATGATCTCAGAGGACACCTTCCCACACCTTCCCCGCCCCGCTCCTCCTCCTCCTCCTCCCCGCCTCTTTCTGTTTCTCTTCATCATCCTCCCTCCCATTCCTCACAGTGCTGACGGAGGGACCCAGGACCTTATACTTGTGAGGCAAGAGCTGTCGCACGGAGCACATCCAGCCCCAGCTTCCGCTTTTGAGTTTCTGCAGACTCCACCTCCACCCTGGAAGGACTCCGATGCTGCGGTCTCTAGACACACTCTGAAAAACTCTAGGCCAGATAAGAAAGGCAGGCAGGGGGTAATCAAGCAGAGAAATAAAGAGGCAAGGGAGGCCAGAGAAGGCTGCGTTCCTCCTCTGGGACCTGGAGCAGCCTGGAGGAGCTGAGCGTCTGCCCCAGGCAGTGATGTTTGGGATTGCTGCATACGTCAGTGAAGGCAGCATCTGCTGTTAAAATAGCAGTGGTTTTTTCTGGAATGTGCCAAAGACAAAATGTTTAAACATATTGTCATGTACCCAGACGACAGGAACTAACACCAAAGCAGTTATGCAATGGGATAAAGCTTCTCTAGAGATGATCTTTATTTGAATAAATATGATGTTTTTTTCCCCACAGCCACAGAACTCAGAGTTAGTTTCTTGAACAGCCAAAAGAAAAAGGGAAGAGCAATTAAGACAATAAGCACCCTGGGCATGGTGCTGCACACCTGCAACCCCAGCCCCGGGGAAGCTGAGGCAGGAGGATTCCTGGGAGTTCAAGGCCAGCCTGGACTATATATGGCGACCCTGTCTCAAAAAAACCAGAAAAACAAAAAACCCAACGGTAAGCTCAAGTATAATAATCGGAGAGCAAAGCAAATGCTGAGTGACTGGGCGAGGGATAGATGGGACCAGAGGAGGAAACAAAGGGGCTAGATGATGACGGTCCACGACAGACTCGGCGGAGCTCATTCCTGGTGAGAGTCCAGGGAAGCTTCTCTGTGTTGGGAAGAGCGGGACGTGCAGGCATCTGTGAGGAAAAGGAGCAGAGGACCCCCAGGGGACCGCAGGCCAGGAGGGCCGGCTTCACCCAGCAATGGCATGTCCCGGCTGGTAAGAGCAGCCTGGCGCCGGCGCCAGGATGCCACCTCCATGGTCGGAGAGAGGGGCTCCTGGAGGGGCTTGACCATTGCAAACTCCCTTCCAGACCTCTCCTCCCGCGCGGCAGGAGGGGGCGTCAGGCTCCCCCGGCCCGCGCAGGTCTACTGCACGGCCGCTGTCATCTTGAAATTCGAAACACTTCGCTCTTTGATCTTTAAGAGCAGAGAACTCGCAGTCCCGGAGCGTGGGGTTACCTCTGCTTTCCCTTGCGCCAGCAGCTTCCCCAGAAGGCTCATGGGCACCGTGTCTACTCGGATCATCTTTATCAGGAACGGCCCCTCTCCCTGGGGGATTTTATAAAATTACTAGTAAAAATGTGTACATTTCCACCGCGCTCCAGCCTGGCAGGGTCTCTGCTATTTTTGTATATATCTGGAGCCAGAGCGATGGCTCAGGGGCACCGTGCCTGCCCAACAAATGCCAGGTCCCAGTACTGGAATAAAGAATGCATATACGAACCCAGATCGACCAGTTCCAGGTGAGCTTCCTTTCCTAGAGGTGTTTTCGGACTCACTCCACTATCTTCTAGCATCGAGTCTTGATTTCAAGAAAAGAAGTCAACGAGCTGTTTGTCGCGGTCATTTTGCCTGGCTGGTCAGAAGTCCCGGGATTCTGCTGAGATGTCTTCCAGCAAGGAGGATCCTTCTTAATTTTTTCTGGAGTTACCTGTCCCTTTTCGATCGCTAGATGTACAGTTTTTCTGGGCTTCTGAAAAGTTTTGATGAACTATATGCTTAAAAAGTTGTTTTTATAATATTTGTTTTTATTTATTTCTCCCTTCGAGGCAACTGTTTATTCGCATATTGTGTTTTCTTGTCCTTTTCTTTGGGGGAATATTTTTGCACTTACTAATGGAAGTGCTATTACAAATAAGTGCGATTATATATTTAAGTGATAATAAGTACATATATAAATAGTATACAATCTGATAGACAAGATTTGACATATCATTTACTCATAAAGATAACAAAAAATTTACATATTTCCGTCACTCTCAAAACTTTCTTCCTGTCCTTTAGAAATACCCTCCAGGTCCCTGGGAGAAACATGGTTCAAATGTAGAGGATGTGACCAGAGTCAGCTTGCAAGCCCCGTGGTACACTGGTGATCCCGAGGGTCTCCAGAGGTGTCTGCCACACAGCGGGCTCAAACCAGGCCGGAAAATGGTAAGCTTTGAGAATCGTGAGTTGGCCGAAGTGAAACAGGCGGGGTGACTTGTTTTCCAGCCCAGAACTTCTCGGAGCCTTCCGCGTACTGCTTGTAGCTTTGAGGGTCTGCAAAGAGGGAACAAGTACGTGATGCTTTTCAGAGCCCTCTCACTGAACACTTCCCAGGAAGCAGCTCCAGGAGTGAGCATCTCTCGGGCCAGATCTCCAGCAGTCTCCCCGCAGCTGGACTCAGGCCAACTTGCTGTTTGGAGGCACAGCTGACAAGTGGGTATGTGAGGCAGGTGGCCACAGTGGTGTCTGCAAGTTCTGGACACCCAGGGACCCCGTCCACCCTCTGTGGAAACTCTGAAGCTGGCGGAAAGCTGGCATGGTGGGTATGAAAGAACGAGGTAGTGTAAAGTCAAAATCTAGGACAGGCTTCAAAAAGCAGCAGGCCTAAGTTCCTGTTTCCTGCAAAGCTCTCCAGTTCCTAGAAACGGATAAGGAGAGACTTCTCCGGGTAGTACAAGAAATCCCAACTATGCAAGATAAGGAGAGACCTCTCTGGGCAGTACAAGTGAAGTAATCCCCCCATAAACTTAAAGGACAGCGTACAGAGCCAGTAAAATAGAGACCCCCTTGCCTAAACTAGCCCATAAGATAGAGACCCCTTGCCTAAACTAGCCAATGAAATAACAACACTTTGCTTAAGTTAAAATTGCGGGTATAAAAGCTGTAAAAATTTGTTATTCTGGGCCACCCTTTCCTGCGTGTTAGGATGGTCCCAGCGCTGGTACTCGAATAAACCTCTTGCTGTTGCATCGATATTCTGACCGCGCGTCTCCCGGAGAGGCTCCATTCGAGCCTAACAGTCTCAGATGCCCTGGAGAAGGCATCTGTGTTCACATGCGTCTGTGTGTGCAGCCTGCGGTGAGCATGCAGGACTCCTGGCTGGCAAAGCAGGAGAACAGGGCCATTGCGTGTGGGAGCGGGCAGCCTCTTCCACTCTCATTTTGTCATGGTGATTTTTAAATTTGCTGCTTAAAGCTTGTCCAAGTAAAGAAAACTCATGGTTTGCAATTATTCTCATGCATTTGCTGTTCTTTATACTGTGCAGTGCTGGTTTGAAATGCAGCTTGCTGCTCCAAGAGCAAGTCCTTGGAGCGCAGGGCTCTGTGTGGGCAGAGTGGCCGGGCAGCCCCCACCTCTGCACCTCAGGCGGCGCTGCCAGGCACCTGACATTTGCCGCTGCTCCGGGGGAGCCAGGGTGCCTTTCTGACCGCCAGCATCCACCTTGGGGGGACGATGATGACCGCTTCATTAGAGACACAGAAAGAGGAGTCAGCAAGAAAAATGTTTCCCTTGCACTTCGCAAAGCTGTAAATGTCACTGCTCATTGTAAGGAAATATTCCCAGGCCGGGGCTGATAAACCACCCGCAGCCTCAGGCGTAGGGCGTTTCATAAACACCTTCCAAACCTGCCTGGCGGTCGGTTCAGGATGGACGCGCTGCGCCAGGGCAGGCTCAGCAGTGGGCTCCTGAGGAGAGGAAAGCACTCCCCTCCTCCACCTGAGGGGCGGTCCGCGGGCAGCACCCCGGGCTTCTCCCCCAGAGGCGGCGGTAACGGAGTCGGGCTGCTTGGCTGCTTTTCCTTCCGTGTGCTGCTCTCCTGGGCGCGGTGTGAGTGTGTCACAGACCTGCAGCCATTCACGCAGACGTACGAGTGACTTACACGCACGCTAGCGTTGGGCCCACCGGGAACTCTTTCTTACTCGCTCATAAAATGTTCACTTACAGTCCTCACGGCAACGGTAGGAGACGTAGGTCACCAACCCTATTTTGTTGGCAAAACAGGGCTGAGGCTTGTTGACTGAGGCTTTCGGGGCGATGGGACTGCGTCCTCACCCTCACCCTGAGATTTCCTCCTCTCCGGTCATCCTGAGCTCCTGCTTTTCCGAAGCCAGGTACCGTCCAGCACCACAGCGCAGCCTGTGGGTTCACGTGCTGGTCACATGAGGGAGAGACAAACAACCAAACGTGCCTTCCAAATGAGAAGCAGGTAGCTGGTCCGGGGAGGGTGACAGAATGGAGGCACGAACGCGGGCCCTGCATGGTCTTAGCGTGTATTTTACAGCCCGCCCCGGGCCAGCATCTTGCCCTGCACTGCTGTCCTGACCCTTGTCTCAACCCATGACCATGCATTGATAAGGCTGTTGTTTCCAAAAACCGAGGACGAAATAGATGCAGCTACAGTCCTCCCTGCGTCAGTGGTGAGACGGGCTGCGGTGTGCTTAGCTTTACAGCAAGGAGAGCTCTGCAGGAGTGTCTAAGGAACCGGGCGGGGTGCCGCTCAGTGGGACACCGTGTGGGCTTGAGGTGCACGGCCCTGGGCGGGATCCCAGCACTGCAAAAACAAAAAGGAGGAAGAAGTAACTAGTGACTATAAAGAAAAGATTATATTTTTTCCATTTGGCTTCAAGAACTGACTCTGCAGATGATTCCAGACCAACGATTGAATACGTTTGGTAACGTTCTCAGAGAGACCACTGTGACGGGAACAGACATCTTGCTCGGCTGCCTCAGCATTATCTTTAAGTCGGAGGAATTTCCTTAGAACCCAGGATCACGGCGCTAGAAAGAACCCTGGAGACACTTTTGGAGACACCCAGGAGACACCCAGTTCCAGAGCTAGGAAGTGAGGCTCCACGGTCTGAGCTTAAGTCTGTCCCCTTCAGGGTCCACGTGTGACAACAGCCAACACTGGCTCCTTCTGTCCCAACTCCCTCTGGCTTCCTCTGGTGTCCCCTGGGGACCAAGTGCTGAGATTCCCAGAACCCGGCACATTCCTTCTGACACCTCCCAGCTGCTCACTTCCTCCTTTGTGTTTATCAATACAAACAGCCTGTCCACCTGGCTGGCTGGCTGGTGGGAGCCCCACCTTGCTCCCTGGGAGGGAACAAGGAGCCGTCCCCGTCCTCCAGGCCCCGCCCCCATCCCGGACGCTTCCTCAACTTCCCTCCCCTCACAACCCCCAGCAGAGCCTGCCTTCAAGTGCGTCAGTCGCTTGTTTACTTGCTTTTCCTGCCTGACCTTGGGGGTTCCGCTGGCTATTTCTCTCCTGAGGGGCACTTTGATCTCCAGAGGGGAAGGGCCACAGGAAGATGAGACAGCTAAGAAGAAGCAGCATGAGTCATTCTGTGAGGGACAAACGGAGATCCTCTGGGGAAGCCGGCGATCCTGCTGGTGAGCAGCGCACCTCTTCCGGGTCTTCCCAGGGCAGTGGCCCCGGCTCCTGGGAAGGCAGAGCCGGAACTTCTCGGGAATCTTGACCCACATATCATCCCGCTCTCTGGGCTTCTGGAGACTAATTGACTCTCAAAATCTATGCGCGTGTGTAAAAGATACCGGCAGGCCAGGACACGTAATTATAATAATGACGTAGCAGCCAGGGTCCTGACCAGAAATGGTAGCTGCAGCACCCAGTGTGTGCGTGTGCGCATGTTGGGGAGGCTTGGAACCAGCAAGGGATGGTGACAGGGAGGGGGAGGCTGTGCCTTTCTTTCTTCCGGCCCTTCAGTCTCTGTCTGGACTTCCACAGGCCGAACCAGCTAAGAGCCAAAGAACAGAGCCCAGGCGACACAGCTCACAGAAGAGCGGAGGGAGGCGGAAAGGGCAGAGATCAGATCATCCACAACTCTTAGAACTGCTTAGGGAATCGGTCCTGGTTGAATTTTTTCTGTAGAGCAGTTTTTCACCAACTTTGGCTCATTTCAATAGGACTCTAACACTGTGAAAACCATCTATTAAACTGGTCTGAAAATCTTCCCTGTAGTTCTACTGAATGGCTATCTTATTGCTATTTCTATGGCCTCTTGATTATGTCTCTGTTTTCTTTTCTTTCTTTCTTCAGTTTCCTGAAACAGTCTTTTTTTTTTTTTTTTTTTAGTTTTTTGAGACAAGGTCTCACTTTGTAGTTTAGGCTGAACTCACTCTGTAGCTCAGGCTGGCCTCGAACTCACAGCAATCTTCCTGCCTCTGGCTCCCGAGTGCTGGGATTACAGGCGTGAGCCACCACTCCTGGCATTGTGGTGTGTGGTTCTCATTGCTGGTGGGTGTGAGTCTCTATACCTGACGTTGTATGTGGTTCCCGAGGATTGAACCCAGGCTCTTGTGCTTGCAAGACAGGCGCCGACACCACTGGGCTAAATCCCTAGCCCCTGAAACAGAGCCTTGATATAAACTTCAGGCTGGACTTGCAGCCCCAGCTGGATTCAGACTCATGGTGATCCTTCTGCCTCAGCCTCCCAAGTGCTGGAATTACAGATGTGCACCCCTGTGCCCTGCCAAGTCTTAGGTTTTCGGAATCTGGTGCCTTTTGCTTTCTTGATTTCTTTTTTATAGAGCACATCCTGTAGGGATTTTCTGCAGAAGGGTACATGAGGAAAGAAACTTGGCAAATACAGTAATGTTTATTTCACTATGTTTGGTGTTCGTGCTGGGCATAGATGGGCTTTGTTTGGTCAGCACCCCGAACGGATTTCTCCACTGCCATCTTGCTCTAAGTGTTGCAGGTGAGACTTCAGAAGCCGTTCTGACTCTGACCCTTGATGTTCTCTCTGATATCTTAGTGATTTCTCTTCTCCCTGCAGCTCTGAAATTTCATAACCATACATGCATCTTGCGAATATTTTATTTCATTTATTAGGCTGGGTAGATGGTGGGTCCTTCTGGGAAATTTATTGCTTTATTTCTAGGATCATGTCCTCTCCTTTCTCATTTTCTCTATTCTCTCTTTTTGGATTCTTCATTAGTCTAATACTGGACTTTTCTGACTAATATCTATTCTTTTAAATCAGTTTTCTCCTGGTTTCCTTTTCTATATCTTTCTTAGTGGGGGGAGAGTGGAAATGAAGTGAGATTTCCTCAGCATTATTTTCCTTCTCAGTTAGACTTTTTTTTTTTTTTTTTTTTTTTTAGGTTTTTTGAGACGGGGTCTCGCTTTGTGGTTCAGGCTGGCCCTGAGCTCAGCCTCAAACTCACATCACAATCCTCCTGCCTCTGCCTCCCGAGTGCTGGGATTACAGGCGTGAGCCACCACGCCCAGCACTGTGGTATGTGGTACTAGTTGCTGCTGGGTGTGGGTCTCCACACCCAGTATTGTTATGTGGTTACCAGGGAATCGAACCCGGGTCCTTGCGCTTGCAAGACAGGCACCGGAACCACTGAGCTAACTCCCCGGCCCTAGACTTTATTTTCTTTGTCAGGTTTCTCATTTGCAAGAGCTTTGTGTAGTCCTTGAATGTTTGTTCACAGCCTCCCATTCTTCACAGACGTTCTTCATTTACTTCGTCAAGAATATTAATTATAGAATGTGTCTGGGAAGTGTTATTTTCCTGCATAGTTTTGTTTCTGCCAAGTGGGTTTTTTTTTTTTTTTTTGAGAATCTCTTTTCTCATGTTGGCTTTCTTCCTTGGATGCAAGGCTTAGCTATAGGCTCCCAATAATGAATGGGAAACTTAAAAATAATTTCACAGTTAGAGCAGGTGAGTGGCGTTGGGAGAACACCCAGCATCTTTAGGTATTTATTCTTTGGGTGGTCAGATCACCCAGTATCTTGGCATAAGGTCCTCAGCCAGGGGCAATTTTGCTCAAGGCCACAGACTAGCACAGGACACTAGGCCCTGAGAGGAAGAAGGCTGCCCGGCAGGGAGCGGTGGGAGAACAAGGAATGTGTTACAAGTGCTCCTCAGATCAAGGACAGCTCTGGATCCTCACGGGAGTCCAGGCCACACCGTGAGCCAAACACAGGAGATCCAAGCTGTGCACTCTTTCCCAATAACAACAGAAAGAACGTACACAGAGTAATCATAATAAGGGAAATGAAATGCACAATAAATGCAATCACTCGAACCACTCCCCAAACCGCCCCACCCCCATCCTTGGACAAACTGTCTTCCCTGGTGCCAGCGAGGTCGGGAACCACTGCTCTGGACGCTGGGAAGCAGGTATGGAAGGGACTTAGAAATGACAACTCAGAGACAATGCTAGGGCGCAGGACGGTTTCTTATGCGTATTCTAAGAACAGGGGTGAGAAGGGCACTGCCAGTCCTGCCTACAAGGCGTGACCCACAGTGCCATCCAGCGTGCTGCTGCCCTCACAGCGGAGGAAGAGTCTGCAGCACGTCCCGCTCGCTTAGCAGCACAGACCGAGGGAGCACGTTCTTGGTTCTTGTGCTCGTCCCTGATCCACAAGGGGGCCCACTGCCATGTTGGGCTCTGGGGAAAATTGAAGATCTGTCTTTTTTTCCCTTTTTATTTAGCGGTGGAAGGAATAACAGCCATAGAGATGAAATTACCTAACTGATGTCAGACACTTATTAAGTTAAAATTCACATACAACTTGTTTTTTACTCCAAATTTCTATATTGTTTTATTTTAAATGATATTGTGAGGAAGTTCATGCTTCTTTTGTCTAAAATATGTGAAATTCCAAACAAATTTTTAAAAGCAACTATAAGGCCACCAAAACACTGGGTACTATTTTCTCATAGGAAGGCACTATAATTTACAACGTATAATAACTTACACTGGTTTGCCTCGCCCCTAGTTTGGGTCGTCTAGGTGGGTAAACATGCTCTTTCCACTACAGGGCACCAGCAGCGGGCATAGGCAGGAAGGGGCGGAGCTCCAGGCAGGTGGCCGGTAAAGAGCAGTGGATAAAGAGGGTTCAAAGAGAGGCGGTTCAGTACCCTGGAGAGCTCCGCGACGCCCTGGCTAGGAGCCCCTTCCGGTTGGATTCGCCATTAGCCCGGCCAGTTCGAAGGGCTCTGTGAGTGTGGTCTGCGGGCCTCACCTCCAAGGCCTTTCTCAAGCAGTCTCTTGAGACGGGGATGCTGGCTAATTTCTACTCGTCCTCTAATGTTTTATTTCATCATTAATTCCTCCAGAAGGGTTTCTGAGCTTCCTCTACCCTCCCTGAAATTTTCCTCCCTTCTTTCCTCTGCATCTCTCTTGAACACTGTATGTGCTGTACAGTATTATGATTATGTTTGTCTATTCTAATTAGACTGTAAGTTCCTTCAGTCAGGGACCAAGGATCAGTTGTCATTGGTCCTACTAAATAATATTAATAGTTAAATGCATGAGTCCATCTTTTATAGATACTGGGGAGCTGTGGAACGTGGTCCTCAGCCAGGGACAGTTTTGCTCAGGAAGAGATACGTGTTTGTTGGTGTCCAGAAATGACTGTGTGCTCGGCAGTCCTGACACACAGCTGGTAGAGACCATGGCTGCCTCTATTATACATACATGTGCATGCAACAAAGAATCCTGGCTAAACATGCTATTCATGTTGATGTTGGGAAATCTTGTTTTAGAATAATGAAGTAGACGTAACCTCTTCTGAGAGCGGTTCGAGAGTCATCAGAGAGCAGTGCGTCCAACCAGCTCATTTGACCAGTGAAGAAACTCAAATGGTTTGGTGTAGCGCCAGGGTAAGAGCTCGCGACCCTCCACACACAGAGTGTGCTGACATTATTTTTAGCCACTCAGTCCTCTGAGTAGTGCGAGAAGAGGATGATTATCTCCATATATATTTTCCTACATTCATCAGTCATCGAGGCCAAAGCACACATTTTGGAGTTGCAGTACAGACACAGCCATCTTCCCCACCTTGACCTTTTTTCTAGTGCTATAAGCTTAGGGCTCAGGAAGAATAATTTTCTCAATGGCTCATTTCTGAACAATTCCATCTGCTCTGGCAAACTGGAGATTAGCCTGTGGAAGAGTGAATTATTCTAAACCACTCTGCACTAAAACCAATTAAAGCTCTGGAGGGCTCAGCCTGACATAGGAGAATTCACTCTGAGAGCCACAGGCCAAGAGGATCCAGCATAATTCTCCTCCATCAGCAAATAATAGCATCTCAGGGGATGAACTCAATTTCCAAGGGAACCCTCGAACCCCAATGTGATGGCCATCTCTCTCGTCAACTGCATCTGATTTAGAATGACTCTGATTCCAAAGAGTGTCAACCTTACCTTTCATGACTCACCCCTGCCATTTCCCCAGACATAATCACCCAGCTCTCTTGAGTTAGAAAAGCGAAACGATTCTGGCATAACATAGAGGGAATCAGCAAAGGACAGGAACACAAGAAAAGAAAATCTGTGTGGTGTCTTGAATAAGCGTGCCTTCCAATAAATCTGGTGAATTGTCTTCAAGGGAATCGGTTGAATGTGTTAATCATTTACTGTATATCATAACTGTCTGGTGCATGCATGATTAGCTGGCAGTATTTGTGGGCCCACAGAGGCTCTAAAATGATGTGGAGGGGAAGCTAGTTTCTGCAGGAACTCAATTTCTCTGCTAAAGTTTTCCTCGGAGTAGCAAAGGCTGCTTCTGTTCAGTCTGCAGCAGGCTCTCACAAAGAAATGTCCCTACACCTTTGTTTCCCATCCCTTTCCTGCCTTACACACACACACACACACACACACACTCGTACCCTGAGAGTGGTTTAATAACCCTGAATTTGCATTCAAAGAGATCTAGATTGAAATCCAGTTCTATGACTTCTCTGACCTTCCCAATGTGTCAACTGGGACCAATAACGTTAATGTCCCCAGCTTGTCCAGGGGGTTTATATAAGATGATGTGGTTCATGGAGGCACAAAATAAATCTTCTACTGTGGTCAAAGGGCTCAACCCCTACCTGGGTAATTTTCTAAAGGCAGAAAGCTTTGCCCAGAAGATTACTGAGTGGGGAATCATGGAAGACAGATGGTCTAACAGAAGCAGACATTTCTATCAAGGGTCCACTTGAAGGCTCATGATTTTGCAAACCTCTTTACAAGATATAGTGGTTGGATTTGTGCTTAACCAAAGCTCTGTACTGCTTGGCTCTGTATTTTAGATTCTACGGAATGAATTTGTCACAGCGCAGTCTTGGAGAAGGTCCAACACATTTTGGATGCTGAATAACCTGGAGCTTAGAATTCAGAGAATGCTAAACAAGGAGCACCCTACCGTGGGTCCAGGGAAGGAAAAATGCTCCCATCCTGAAAGAAAAATGGGGACAGCTGGTAAATCTGCAGCTAAATACAGGATGAACTGAGATGGTAAAATTCTCACAGTGGTTCTGATGAACAGTCTCAATTCTAACCCTGGAAATTCAAGGGGTCACAAAGGGCTCAGGATCTTGTTCTTTTTTTCTCAATGTTTATTTTTTAGTGTCAACCTTACCTTTCATGACTCACTCTACCTTTCATTCCGTAGAATCTAAACATTACTACATGTTTGCAGTAATGGTAACATTCTTTTTGTGGTGTGGGTACACATACGTAACACATCTTCATCCCTTTTTATTAATCTGTTCCATACTTTTCTCTCCTTGCTCCGTCCATCACTTGGTCCCCTTCTCATATGAGAAAGAATTATCTCCTTATTTTCTATCTTTCATTTTGCTCTTTACCTATCTTCTGAATTTGTCATATAAGAGTAATCTTGAAACGTTTAAGCTGTCTAATTTATTTCTCTTAACATTATGGTCTCAAGGTGCATGTTTTCCTACAAATGACTCAGGTTTATCCTTCTTTAAAGCAAAACAATACTCCACTGTGTGTAAACACCACATTTTTTTAATCCATTCATCTGCTGATAGACATATAGGCTGCTTTCAAGATTAACCTATTATAAATGGTGCTGCTATAAACATGGGTATGCATGTGCTATGACTTGTATCTACCTGTTCATCCAAAGTCTCATGCTCTTAAATGGGGCTTTTTGTAGCTGGCAAGATCTAGGGCAGATGATACTGGAATTAAGGGTTCGTGTGGTACTAAATTAGTTCACTCATCAGAGTTAGCATAGTTCTGGGTATGGATAATGGAAGACTCACTTTGGATGTGAGTTGCAACAAAAGGGTTATAGCCTGGATGGAATATATGGAATATTAACCGGGGTGGAGACAGGAGAGAGAGAGAGAGAGAGAGGAAGGAGGAGGAGGAGGAGGTGGAGGAGGAGGAGGTGGCAGGCTTGCTGCCGCTTGCCATTTGCTGGCTTCTGCCTACCACACCATGAGCTGTTTTTCTTCCACAATGCCCCTCTGTCATGCCACCCAGACCACGGACTGAAATCTCTACAAACTGTAAGCTGAAATACTTCTTTCCTCTTTAACTTGTGGGTATTTTAGATTCTACCGAATTTTGTATCGGCAGCGAGATAAGTAACTAAGGCGCCATGTGTTACTGATGATGTCTTTAATTCTTTTGGGATACCTCAAGGTCAAATGGAACTTCTAGTATCAGTTTTTGAGGAATTTCCATCCTGATTTCTATAGTGGTTGTACGAGATTACATTTTCATCAACAGTGTGGAATGGTCTCCCCTCCAGTCTGGACAGCATTTGTTATTATTCGATTTCTTGATGATAGCTATTCTTTCTGGAATACAATGAAATCTCAACGTTGTTTTCATTTGCAGTTCTCTAATGACCAGAGATGTTGAACATTTTTTCCTATATTCATTGGCCATTTGTATTTCTTCTTCTGAGAAGTGTCAGTTCATTTCAGTTGTCTATTGTTTGTTTGGGTCTTTTGTTTTGGGAGGTCTAATTTCTTTGAGTTATTTATGTATTTTAGATATTAGTCCTCTGTGTAAAGAACGATGGAAAAAATTTTCCCAGTCTGAAAGTTTTCTCTTAACTCAGCTGAGAGTGTGTGTCTGAGAGATGACGTTATCCGACAGTGAAGGTCACTGTTACTGCCGGGTGTACGTTGGTATTCATGACCTGCACAATGAGACTCAGCCTTCATCTTCTCATTTCTCGCCACCATCCACCAGGCACTAGGATATTTCCCACTTTGAGCTTTTCTAATTTTCTTAGCAACTTCTTCCTCAAACTGTAATGAACTTAGCTTCACTAACAGCAGCATGATTGCTGACTAAAAGCTATCTCTGGAATGAAGGTAGGCTGGAATTCTGGTGTGGCTATAAGCCATGGTGTCCGTCAACACCCTAAAGATGGCAGGGCAGCAAGGTAGAAGGGATGTGGGTCATTGTTATTTCCATGTGACACTGACATGGAAAAATATAAACCTCTATTTCATTCCATCCAGTATTTTTTTTTTTTTGCCTCTATTCAGAAATAGAGAACCACATCCTGTCAACTAACAACCAAACCATCATAATACAGATGATAAAGATTTGCCACAGAAGTATCACTTGGCACAAGGAGTGTGTCCCTGAGGAGGAGGTGTTTCAGCCAACCATGTGAAGACTAGTGGCACTGAGCCGGGTGAGGGCATGAAGGACGCACAGATAAAGGAAAAGCATGGGCACAAGTGTAGAATCAGGAAATACGAAGTGCTTGGGAAATTGTATTTTAGAATTACAGAGTAGAACGTGATGAAAAGGGAAAGTAATAAGGTTGAAAAGTGAGGTTTGTGTGAAAAATGAAGAAGTGTGGTGACATAATCGACGCTCCTCAGAGAACCTTTTCCCACGGAACCCTCACTGTGGAAACCTATCATGGAATCTCCCACCAGGGAACTCCTAGCATAGGTGTTCACATGAAACTCCACATCATGGAACCAACACACTCCATGGACTTCCTACCTTGGAGGCCCCTCCTGTCATGGAACCCGCCCACCGTTGAACCACCCATCATGGCAACTTCCTACCATGAAACCACAAACCATGGAAGCTCACCATGAAACCCCTTTACCATGAGCACCTTTCCACAGAATCTCTCACCACAGAACTCTTACCAAGAAACTTTCTGTGTCTTTAGTAGCTCGACAGGAGAAAAGAGACTGAGAGCCGAAGATATGTGCTCGTTTCTCCTCAACTCTTAGCTTCCTAATGCAGACCGCAGATTCACGGAGGGCTTCCGTCTAATGTCCCTACAGCTGGATCCCTTCTGAGGCACACAGGAACCCCAGTGGCTCCTATAAACAGACGGGTTGGTTGAATGACAGGTCTCTCAATACCAGCTAAAAGCAACAGCGACTGAGCAGATGTAACACAAGCTTAGTGAGGTTACGGGCAGAAGAGTTTTGTGTGATGTCAGTAAACTCTGGAGGGTAAGGGAAACTAGGGGGAAAAGCAGGAGCAGGATCATCCTGTCAGGGTTTTGTTTTTAAATATAGAAACAGTGTCAACCGTACTAGAGAGTAACTTCCCCAAGCTAAACTCCTGTCAAGGCCCCCATTTTCCGCGTGTGGTCCAATTTCCCTGGGTTAGGAGGACCCTCTTTCCTTTTTCTGTTTCTCTCCAGGCCTTTAGTCACACACTGAATTTGGACCATCTGGTTTCACACTGAGATGCCCCTGTTGGCTAAGGTTGTACAGTGAGCAGGTACTGCCAGGGACTCCCGCCACCTGGTGCCCCCTCACCTGGCGTCCTCACTGACAGACACAGGAACACAAGAGCAAGGTCTTGCCCACTACGAGAAGTTACTCATTTCCTTGCTTACTCTGGCAGCTCAGTGCTTTTCAATATGGTTCAGACCTAACATCTCCCCAGGCTCCCGTTCAGAGGGGCTGTGGAAGCCGACCGGATCACAGGCACACTGTCCTCACCGGGGGAAGGGCTGGTCCACCGATGTGGGGGCGCTGGCTGTGCGGTGTGGAGCTGGAGCCTGCTGAGGCGGTGGGTCAGCCGGGGTGGGGCCCGGAAGATGCGCTCTTGTCCCTGCGCCCCTCTTCCCTCTCTGCTTCCTGGCTGGCATGGTGGAGGCGCTTCCCTCACCACGGTGTTCCACCACGTTCTCTCTGCCTTCGAGCCAAGCGCTGTGCACAAAATCCTCTGAATGAGGCAAAATAAGCCTCTCAGTTGTGGGTGTCGGGTGTTTGGTCCAGTGATAGGAAAGTTAAAACATCCCGGAACCACCATTTCAGCCAGGAGACAGAAGTCTGTCACCCGTCAGCGCCCTGGGTCACTAACGCCTTCCTCTGCACCTCCGTGGAGTCAGGTCTTCCAGTTCCAGATTTCTGCTTCTCCTTGCACCCCGTCCCTTGCCTGCACTCTCTTCACAGCGCAGGAAACCAGGAAACAGAGCGACAAAGAGAACGAGCGGCTTTCCTTAAAGACATACAACGTCTGGGCTGAACTCAGGTACTTCAGCTGCTTCCTCCCCGCAGCTCCCCTCCGTCCTAGCCACCTCCCAAGGCTAATCAATACTCTGGTCTTCCTGAAGCCTTGTGGTCTACCCCTGCCCGCCAATCTCTGCCTCAGCCTAGAAATTTCCTGCCGTCTGTTCCTTTGATAGGACACTTAGCAGGAACTTCCGGTTTTGACATCTTACATTCTTTTCTCATCTCCCTGTAAGCTTTTTTTGGAGCTCAAGGACCACAATTTATACCTGTTTATCTTCCTGCAACTTTGAAAGTGACCTGCGCGTAGGAGGAGGGAGTGCAGGGTGCTCCGGGGGCGAGTCAGACTCGGGATTGAATCTTGGCCCTGCTAATTGCCTGCTGTGTGACATCGAACTAAGTAATCTCTGTCCGGGCGCCTTCCTGAAGGGTTGTTGAGGAAATTAAAGTCTGTAATAACTTTCAAGTGGGTAGCATGGTACCTGGTATATATTAGTCATGCCGTTGAGGTCAGTTATTTTAGGAGCTCAAGTATTTGTCTTTCGTGGTGAATGAGTCAACTGATTCTCAAAGATTAAAAAAATGTTTGAAGGATGAAATCAGATAGAAAATTTCCTTTCCATGGAAAGTCAGCCTAGCAAAAGTCACATGAAGTTGGAAGCAGGTGGAATGGAGGTCGGAATCCACTCACTTCCCCTTCATCACATCCACCTTGCAGCAGACTGCAGTAACAACTCCCCAGTGTGCGGAGCGCTGAAATGACTAACAGCTGAGCAGGCGACCGAAGAGCGACATCAAGGGCCCAGGCTGTCTGTGGCGATCCTATTGTTAAGTCAGGCAGCAGAGGCCAGCTTTGTGGGGCGTTCGCAGCAGTGAATGCTGTCAGGATGAAAGATGGGTCCATTCGTCCCGACCCCTGGTGTGCAGGCCAGAGTCTTGAAGGTCAGGGATTGGAGAGAAATTCGAGGGCTGAAGTGAAGTTTCTGGGGAGGCAGCTGAGCAGATGATTTTTGTTAAGAGTCAGGAAAAGTGTTGCTCTGGATGCATTTTTTTTTTTTTCCAAAACAGTCCATTTCTTGCAAAGATTTTAAAGTTCAAAAACTTGCCTTCTCTTCAATTTTATTTCCATTCATAATCACGGAGCAGACTTTTCTGAGGCATACAATGCTCACTGCTTTCTTCATATGCATTAACTTACAAAGAGCTTCTATATGTACTTGCAGGGGGTTTCAGGGAGAGTTTGGGCGCAGGATTTACATATAGATCATCTTGGTTGCAGTTTTGTTGATAAGGGACTTCCAAATGATACAGAGGAAATAACACGACACCCAACCAGATAGATGTCTGATACCCCAAGTTCATGTTCCCAAAACTGAAGAATGAATTTGGAGAAAACAGAGAGCAAGACTAGGAAAATTCTGGGGGAGACCGCTCCTGAAAGGGGATCACAGGAGGGGGCTGTTCCTCCTGTGAGTAGGTGAGATTGTGGGAAGGATGGTGGACTCTGCTGGGCTCTTCTGGTACACCAGATTTCTGTAGTTGGGTGGGGACCCAAAAAGGGTTGCTGTGGGCCCCATTTTACAGCGGAAGCTTTATAGAGCAAAAATCACCAGGTGGTCCCACCCCAATGAGTTAGCAGTTTACACACGAAATCTCAGAAGGGTGCTAACAGTCACTTAAGCTTGTGTGTGTCTCTCAGGGAAGTACGTAAGTCTGGCCACTGTGACTTTAACCTCCTTCGGGTGCGCCTCCAGCACAGCTCCAACATGCTCTCTTCCCCTTCGAGGTCTAGCCCTGTCTCACACCTGGACTCTCCCCTGGCTTAGTGTCTGTACTGTTGTGGGCTTGGTCTGATCAGCTGTCCCGCAAGCCACAGGGGAGGCTGTCTGAGCAGAGATGTGAGGTAAGCAAATCACGGGGAGCTGAGGGGCCACGAGAGGGCAGCAAGGAAGCAGGTGAGAAATCAAAGGAGTAGGTGAGATTGTGGGAAGGATGGTGGACTCTGCTGGGCTCTTCTGGTACACCAGATTTCTGTAGTTGGGTGGGGACCCAAAAAGGTGAAGCTCAATCCAACAGCAACTGTGACCACAGAGTCAAGAGCATGATGGGTAAGGTGGGACCACGAAGCAGTACCTCTGGGAAAACGTGGAAGGAACAGTCAGTGTAAAGAATGTTACAATTGGAATGACTGAGGGGCCAACATTTTTTCAGCTTCCAAATTTGTCATCTTATAATTTCTAACTTGGTCCTGCTCCCCCCTCCCTTTTTGGAACCCCACTGTCACCGTACATGACTGTGGTGTGGTACAGAGGATAAAAGATTACTGGGCCAACGTCCAGTCCAAACTGCAAGGGCCCCAGAGGGGCCTGCCTTTCACAGAGACCCCTCAGCATGAGAAAGTCTCACGGAAGCTCCACACTGAAGTCTCTGTGGCCTTTTATTGATAGAACCAGAAAGTAAGGGTCAAAGAAACAAGAAAGGCATCTGGGCAGCCCTCATCCAGGGACAGGGAGGAACAGGGGTGGGCCAGTTAAATGACAGCTTTGGGGCTAACTTAAGTGAGGGAGGAGTGTGGGGGGACAAAGGCCTGAGCTTCACTCCCAGACAAATGCCCTGCGGCCCAGTGGGCTTTTAGTCTCTAACAGTGCATTCTGGGGTTTTGGGAATGCGGTTCCAAAGGCCCCTTACCTCTGCATCTACATCCCATACACACCTCTGGCCAATACCCCCACCACCCCACAAAAATGATTCTCCTGCCCCATTCACAAGAGAAACATTGTGTTGCTCGACTGTGGTCGATCTGGGACTGAACCCAGGACCTCTGCACTGAGCTATATCCCAAGCCTTTTATTTTTAAATTTTTAAAATTTTGAGACAGGGTCTCATAAAGGCATTAAATTGCCCATTCTGGTCATAAACTTGTTATCCTTCTGCCCCAGCCTCCCGAAGTGCTGGGATTATGGTGATAACCACCACCATCAACAGACTTTCTAAAATTAACTGGTGTGTCCTCACTATGACTTGTCTTGTCTGACTCACATGGTCCACTGCACTGTCATTCTTAACTATGGTCTAAAGACCAGTGCTCCCAACTCAGGGCAAATGTGCTTTGTAGGAGTATCTGCCACTGTCTATTGTCATAGCCACGGCGATACTACTGGGTCACAGCCCAGGAAGCTGCTAAGAATCCTACAAGACACAAAGAGGGCCCCGGGATGAAGCAGGATTTTCCCGCAAATGTCCAAAGTGCTAAGGCACAGACACCTGGATCTAGACACATCTTCGTCTAGGCCACGCCCTTCCAGAATGCTATGGCTCGTCACAGGAAGCACAATGCCCAGAATGTGGTATGTGGCACCTGTGAGGACAGGATGAAAAGGAGCTCGAGAGTGCGGGGTACAGTGTCCTCTCACTTTGGCAGTGGGATTCAGGACATCACCACACTGCGGTCAGGGGAAAGCTCCAGGTCCTCTGGAAGTAAGCTGCTCTCAAGCTAATGATTAGGAAACAAAAAACAAAGATATAAAAACATAAATGCCTATCTAGAAGGAGGCAGATTTCCCTTTGAGCAACTCCACAATGATTTAATTATAATACTGTAAACTGAATCAAATTTAATTGTTTTTTGTCCTAAAGACATAATCGTAGATCTTCTCAACCAAACTTGTCACCTGAAGACATGATAAACTGCCTTTTTAATTTTCACTCAGGACACTCCTAAAAATATCAGGCCGGAAAGATTAATGACTCATTTCTTAACCCCTCTTGGATAAGGGTGAATTAATCAGCAGTGAATTGACTTAACTGTACTACTTTGCATTTATTTATCTGATCCAAGAAAACATTTTAGTTCAGTGGGTTTTATTGCTAAGTCCTGCAAAGAAGTGATTTTATCCAAACATTCTAGAAAAGTACAGAGACAGAAACGGAGACTTCAGCTTATTTTATAAACTAGTATAATCCTAAAATTCAAACCTTTCAGTGGTAGTACATAAAAATTATAGGGAATTAATAAACAGATACAAAATTCCTAAAAATCATCACCCTGAATCTCTTTGAATTTTTTGAAAGCAACTATGTTTATTTCAAAAGTGGAGCACGGGTTAACAAAAGAAAATCTATTAATGTGCCATCACTCTATCAGAATGAAGAAATGGGGAGGAAGCAGCAGAGGGACACAGGGGACTGACTTCTGGGAAGTATTTTTTGTGAGTTTTTTTTTTTCATGCATTGGTTGCTTTTATTGTGAAGCCACCATAAATATTGGTGATGTAAAATAAGCGGCACCTTTCAGACATCTCCAGCTGAGCTGGGGTCGGCTGTTTTAGGCTGGGGTCCCCTGGGCAGCTCGGCCCTAAGCTGCACGTGTGTGGCTCTTCAGGGTGGCCACGGTCAGGTGTGCCCGCTGCTCCCGAACCGGCTGGCTAGATGCTGTGAGCTCAGCTCACGACAGCTGGAGTGTCAGAGGGTGCACTTACACACCACGCAACCCACGTCACCCTCTTCTTCGCTAGTTTCTGCTCTCATTCCGTTGTACAAAGCAACATGCATGGAAAGAGGAAAGATAGTCTGCCTTTTACGGTATAGATTTAGGAAGATAAAGGAGAAAATAATGTAGTGTATAACCCAGGCCGCAGGGCACGTGGGCATTTATTTTTAATTTATAAACATAGATGTTCATATATACTACATATGTGTGTATATATATAATTTTTTATTTTATTTTTTAGGGTTTTTTTTTTTTTTTTTTTTTGGACAGGGTCTCACTTTGTGGTTCAGGCTGGCCCTGAGCTCAGCCTCAAACTCACATCACAGCAGTCCTCCTGCCTCTGCCTCCCGAGTGCTGGGATTACAGGCGTGAGCCACCACGCCCGGCACTGTGGTATGTGGTGCTGGTTGCTGCTGGGCGTGAGTCTCCACACCCAGTATGGTATGTGGTTACCGGGGATCGAACTTGGGTCCTTGCGCTTGCAAGTCAGGTGCCGGAACCACTGAGCTAACTCCCCAGCCCTACATATATATATTTTGTATACGTGGGTATTTCATAATAAAAAATCAGACTGACCACCCTCATCTCATCCCAAACCTACACTTTCGAGGTAGGTGACAAACGTAATTCCTCTTAGCAAAAGATGGCGCCATCTATTTCTCGACCCCTGGCCCAGCTCTGACAGGTGAGCATAGTGTCATGCGCCTTTGAGAGCCAGGCATGCTTGTCATGCGAGCCCTCTGAGAGGCTGTTCCAAGTTTGAGCCCAGCCTGAGCAACTTCCTGGCTTAGCAAAATGAGACTCTGTCTCAAAATAAAGTAAGATAGGGTTGGAGATGTAGCTCAGTGCAAAGGGCACAAGTCCAACCACAGCATGGAAAAAGAAAAAAAAAAAAAAAGCTTTACATTTTGGCCTCTAGCGGCCCGCAGCTCCAGTCATTCGGCAGTGCCCCGCAACCCAGGCACTCCTGACAGTGTGCCCAATTCCTTGTTGTTGGGGCTTGTGTTGTGCACAGAGAGATGTTTATCAGTGTCCCGGCTTCTACGTCTAGATGCCCCATCCAAGTCTCACCCACCCCTATCCCCTAAAGGAAGAAAGATTCATTGAGTTCACACACACGAAGTACATTTTTGGAACCCTTATTGGCGGGAGCTGTTCTTCACGATTACGTTTTATCTTTCTTACCATCTTCTGACCTCTTCCAAGAAAGGACAAAAAAGAGGTTTACAAAGCACCAAGATAAAATAATTTCATAATAAATAAGAATACAAATAAAAGGGAAAATAGAGTCACTGAAGCGAGACAGAGCAGGACAAAGGTGAGCGCTCCCGTTCGCCTCTGATTTTTCTGTCCTTGTACACCAGCTCTGCGCTTCCTTTACGGCTCCCTGCTCCCGGTCACGGCAGCCGTGGTCTCACTGGGTTCTAAGAAGCACTCTGTTCTGTGGCCGGCAGTCCTCCTCACGGACAGACGGACCAGGCCCTGCTGGCTGCCTTCCTCTTGCCACACCTTCATAACTAACTCCCTCTCCACACCCTCCGTACTTGACTCTTCCGAGGTGCCACGTGGCCTCCCAGGGACCCTGACTGCAACAGCCCACAAATCACACGCCTTTATTTTGAGCCTGCTAGTTGTGGGCCATACATACGGCCCTAAGGTCTGTGTCCTTCTTACATGAGACACACAATGAACGAGAGGCTCTCTAGTCTCTTGAGAAAAAGCAAACCTACTCCTAACACGCCGATGGCCAAGGTGTTTTCTGTAGTTTCTCAGTGACAGGACCCTGAGGCGCGACATCCTGTTCTTTTCCCTTTCGCAGCACCTTTAATCTTCTCAGTCTCAGAGCCTACACATCACATGCACGCCGACCGCTCCCAGGATGCACAGCCAGCCCTGACTTTCCTGAATCCCAGTTTTTAACTATCTAACCGGATGTCCACTCAGCGACCCAACAGGCACCTCAAGCTCCTGGGAGTGTCCCAAACAAAGCCTTCCGGGTTTATGCCATACTCCTCTCCTCCTACTCTTTCTTTCCAATAGCAGATGATCTACTTGGTTACCCAGGATATTAGCGTATATGGGGCTGTGAAAAAGTTTATAGGGGGGGCCATTTGTTTGGAGAAAAGATCAAACCAAGAAGTTACTCATGCCAAAGTTCCACTTCAACTCTGAAGCCAAAAAAACTAAATTGTTAACTGACCTGTCAAGAAATCTGGAGAGAAAAAATAGCCAAATTCCACAAACTGGCAAAATTTAGCTAGTATCATAAAGTTCTCTGCTTTCATCTTTACAAGGAAAGTAACTTTGAGACAAACTAGGCTGTTTTTGTTCTCTTTCTGCTTTCTCCAGGCTTCTTCTGTATAAAGTGAGGCTCTGGGCCCGGGATTTAGCTCAGTGGTTCTGCTGTCTGCCTCACAAGTGTAAGGGTCCAAGTTCGATCTCTAGTACCACATACCACAATGCTGGGCATGATGGCTCACGCCTGTAATCCAATACTCAGGAGACAGAGGCAGGAGAATTGGTGTGAGTTTGAGGCCAGCCTGCGTGACATAGTGAATTCAGGGCCATTTTGAACTACCAAGTTAGACCTTGTCTTAAAAAAAAAAATAAAGAGGCAGGCTCCTCTCCTCAGCTCACTGGAACACCCATTCTTACTGAGGTGTAACTCAAAATACACATACCTTAAGTGAGGTGTTGCTCAAGTCTAGAATTGCAAATAAAAGACCTTGACACTGAGTTTTATCTTTGACTACAGGATGGAGACAGAAAGCTTGATTCATCCTTGATTCTTTTTCTCACATTCTACTTCCAAGCCGTCCACATACCATTTGGTAAAATCTTCAATCAGAATACGACCAATTCTTACTACTGTGATCACTGCTACACTAGCCCAAGCTACTACAGTCTCTCCCATTCTTCCATATTTGCTTTTTTCCCTTTTACTCCTGCACTCTGCAGGGTACTGGCTCCAGCAGCCATGACTCATAGATCACACCATCTCTCATTCAGAAACCACCAATGACCTCACAGCACACTGAGTATACAACACAGTCTTCCCCATGGCGTATACTTCTTCACATTTCTGGGTCCTGGGTCATGCCTTCATTTTCTACCACTCTCTCCTTCTCCACTGCTTCTAGTCTTCCTGACCTCTCTGATGTTGTGAGCAGGTCAGGCATACCAGGACTTTCAAAGTCGCCGTTTCCTTTGACTGAAATATTTTTTCAGTTTTGTTTTTCTAAGACAGAGTCTCATTAGATAGGACAGGCTGGCCTCCAACTTACGCCATCCTCCTGTCTCAGCCTCCTGAATGCTGGGATTACAGGCCTATACCTCCATGGTCAACCTGAAATACACTTGTTTTGGCAGCTACATGCATCATTTAAATTAGGTCTCTGCTCAGAGAACAAACTCAGGAAGGTATTTCTCCTTGACTCTGGACAGAGCCACCACTCCCAACCCTTACTTTCCTGTCTTTTTTCTCATAGTACCTGACCTTACATTAAATATGGAGTTGTGTGCTTGTTTACTGCCTTTCCACCTACATGGAAGCTCTTAGCAAACGGAGAGTTTTGTTTCATTTACCTCAGAACCCTTTTGGCCCTAGAATATTCAAGACAGGCCTAAACATTTGCTAAATGAATGAAAGACTGTTTGTACAGCTTATTGACTCAAAGTATGCAAAAGCAACAAATATCTGAGGGTCCGTTATACAGGAGGTACTTAGCCAGAAGCTCAGAGCTTTAAAAATCTATAAAAGTCTGATCTGAACTGTATCCTTTTGTGTGGGTACTATGAGAAGATACGAAGGGCTTCCAGGGTCCGGGCAATGTTTGTTAGATGTGTGGTAGTTATACACCAAACTTAAGATTTTGGCATTTTAAGTTGCATCTTAATTCCCCCACAGCACTGGGACTGAAATCCAGGGCCTTCACACTGAGCTACAATCCCAGCCCCCACACCTCCCCCTTTTTTTTTTTTTAATCTTGACAGGGTCTCGCTAAATTTCCAACTTGCTCAATCTGAACTCTAATTTATAAATCTCTCAGCCTAGAGAGCTGGAATTACCAGGTGTGGGGCTCCATACTTGGCTGAGGCTTTTTTTCTTTTTTCAGTGCTTGGGGCTTGAACTCATGGCCCCCGTCATGTTAGGCAAGCATTCTATCACTAAGCTACATATCCAGTCTTAAAGATTTTCTTTTGTTTTAGTTTACTTTCATGTAAACCAAGAGGCAAGAAATCTGTACAGCCTGCTCCGCGAGCACGGCGAAGTCCCTATGTTCTGAGACCCGCACACCCAGATTAAATAAGGGTTGGAAGCATTCTGACGCCAGAAAGCTCCATGACTGCGGGCCTCCTTCGCGTTCTCACGGTGGATCCCACCGAAGGAGCGCTCGGCGGTAGGAAAAGCTGGGAGCTCGGGGCCGAGTCCAGCGGTGACGAAGCAAGACGAAGAGGCCCTCCGAAGAGCCAGGCCCAGAGAGGAACCAACAGGCCTCATTTACCTCTTATATAGGTTTACCCGCGTGCCCACGTGCCCACGTGCGTTTGCACAGCTGCGGATCCTCGTGGCCCGGGACGCCCCTGCCGCGCGGAAGCCGCACGGCCCGCCAGCGCGCACGCGCATCAGAACGGCCGGCGCAGGCGCATGACGACCCGGCATCCGGCGGCGCGGAAGGCGGAAGGCGGAAGGCGGGCGAGCGCTGCGGGGCCGCGCCATGGAACAGCGACTGGCTGAGTTCCGGGCGGCCCGCAAACGGGCCGGGGAGTCGGCCCCATTATGCACTTCGAGCCAGACCGTCCAAACCTCGGGAGAGAAGGCTGAAGCAGTTACGACTCCAGAGGCAGCCTCAGGCTGGCTGAGACAGATCCTGATCCTTATACGGAAGCCCAGGCCCGCCAGTGCCCGGGCCCCGCCCAGCCGCGCTCAGGTGAGAGGAGAGGCCTCGCTCAGCACAGTCTCTGGGCCACCGTCTCGGTCTCTGTGGAAACCGCTGAACTCCGCCCCGCTGGCTCCGCCCCTCCAGTGAGGGACTCCCCCACCACGTGGACGGCCAGCCACGCCCCTCCACGTGTCCGGCTCACAGCTGCGGAGGCGGGGCCGTGGGTTGGGCGTGACCTCGGGCTTCCGAGACAGGTGGCGGCCAATGACACGTGGCTCTAACGCTTTTTTTTTTTTCCCAGCCCGAGTCCCTCACAACCCTGAGCTCAGGCAGGCAGAACACACCCCGCTGCTTTTGAATTGTTCCTAGGAAGTCAACGTCTCTGTGACGCCCTGTTGTAATCAGTCCTAGCTTCCTTTACTCGCCACTTGAACTGGAGTAAAAGTTGTTGAGGCAAGAAAAAAAATTTATTTGGAAAGCTGGGAAACTGAAGAACGACCAGCAAAGATCATAGGAAGCCCGGGACCGAAGAGCTTTTAAGGCAGGGAGGAGAAAAGCTTAGGTTTTCTCTAGGCCAGACCATCCTGGAGGTAGCGATTGACTTTCTTCTCGAGGTCCGTCCTTGTAGTCCTTTAGATAAAAACATTATTTCCCCGCAGGTTGACTATTATTTTACTTTTAAATAAAGAGCAAGGTTAACTTATCTTTGGCCTACACTTTGCAGTTACCTAAGACCGTCAGGATGCCCTGGACTCTTTTTAAAATCAGAGAAAAAGTGATGATTAGGAAGCCTTGCCACTCCGGTCTTCGTTCCTTTCCCATGAATAGCTCTCCTGGCAGACAGAAGTCTTTCGGGAGAACGGGGAGACGAAGAAACACAGCGGTTTTAACCTGTTAGGTGGCTTCATTTGGAGGTGTGGTGGAGACCAGTGTATTGTTCAGCAGTGTGCCCTCCAAAATTAGTGATTTTTTTTTTTTTTTTTAGGTTTTTGGAGACAGGGTCTCGCTTTGTGGTTCAGGCTGGCCCTGAGCTCAGCTTCAAACTCACATCACAATCCTCCTGCCTCTGCCTCCCGAGTGCTGGGATTACAGGCGTGAGCCACCACGCCCGGCACTGTGGTATGTGGTACTGGTTGCTGCTGGGTGTGGGTCTCCACACCCAGTA
>PVIR01002785.1:0-25275 GCA_004026965.1 Petromus typicus
ACAAGCAGAAAAGAAAACCTCTAGGACAAAGTGTTTTTCAAAAATACTGCATTAAAACTCACTTTTCTTAGTGCTTGTACTTCTCTAAATTATTTTCCATCTTCACAACAATTTCTTTCTCAGTTTTATCAGCCTATAGATTGATTAATACTAAAAGAATGATTATTATAGTAAATAAATATACAGCCTTAGATCAGTTACTGGTACTTAATTTCTAAAAGAGACTTTATGTAGCATTTGAAAACAGGAAAATTCATACAGCATCATGTTTGACACATTGTTGGATAATTATTAAATAAAATTAATAAATACTAAGCATATATACACTAGAAGCTTTAAGACTGATATAATTTTATCCTAAACTATTCATGTAGAAGTATGTGAATTGTCATTTTGATTAAAAAGTTTTATGTGGAAATATTTGGTAGAATATCTTATAGTGACAAAATTCTCAAATGTGGTCTTAGTCGCTAACAAGATAGTCTTTTCTTTCCACATACTGTTAGCTCACATCATAAGAGAAGAGCTCATGAGAAAAGCATTCATGTGTATCAATAAAAATGAATAAGCTGTTGATTCATGAAATATTGTATATGAATTTTCAAAATTATTATATTGAAGGCAAGTAGCTAGACACTACAGAGGGTACCTCTGATGATGATATTTCTATGAAGTTCTGCCATAAGCTTTACTAACCTATGTGGATGGAAATCAGAACAGTAGTTGTTCCGTTGGCTGTTAGATTTTTAATTCTGAGACTAATAGAAAAGAGCAGAAAAAGCCCCACTGAAGGTGTTGGCATATTCTATATTTTGATAAGGATGTAAGCTACACAAATATATGATATTTTCAAAACCTACCGAGCTGTACTCTTATGATCTATGCATTTTTATTCATTAAGTTCACTGGTACATTTTAGCCATATATTATGATCTCATTCATCATTGGGAATTTTTATTTGTGCATATATCTTGGTTTTCATTTGTTTCCCCATTCCTCTTCCCTCCCTTCCATCCCTCTGATCCTCCTTGATTACAAAAACTTTTTGTTTTTTCTTACTTTCTCATATGTTTCTTTCCCTTCTTTCCTCTTCTCCTCTCCCAACTTCTGCTTCCTCTTTGGACATTTTTTTCCTCTAATAGATATTGTGCATTTTATTGAATGTAAATTGTCCTTCTGTTTTTAAATACTAATAATTACATCTATCATACATCATCTATCTCAAGGAGATTAATCTTCCAACTAGGATATGGTTGTTGCACAGATTTTGAAATTCCTTTTCTAGAAGTCCATTCAGAAATTACAACACATTTCTTTGATATCACTGGCAGAAAATCTCCTAGGGAAAAAGGGACTTTACAAAATATCCAGCATCATTCAGGGTCAGGTCTGTACATTACAAGTGATAACACTGGAAATGATATTTTTGCTTGTCATAATGGAGTGGTGATGAATTTGAGATTTATTTTTTTCACGAGCTGACTACTCACACACAAACACAATTACAAACCGGTACTATAAAACTGATTTAAGCACTCAAAAAACTTCTTAGTTAAATGTGGAATGTCTGTAGTAAGTGTCAAAGCCACCTTATATCACCACTTAAAGGGAACAACTTTAATCACAGGTTGAAGGGATGGTAGAGTATAATTACTCTGATAAGTTAATTATACTTGTTGTATATTGCATGTACATATATCATGTTTTAAAATAAGATCTATACTGGAAAAAAACACTACATTTTTTATTTTACTATAATATCTATGATATATTCTCACATGAAATTTGAAATTATGGTCAAATTTAATCTCTACTAACAGAAAAGTGGTTTTCTACACCCAAATTCATTTATCATTTAATAAGTATAATGGAGCAATAACGTTTCTCTCTACTGCTCCTCCCTAGCAAGACTGCAACAAAATGAAATCAATTTTTAACTTTCCATTTTAAATAGAAGTCTCTACTACAATAGTATTTTATCACACAATTCAGATGGGATGAGTAGCATAGGCTCTCTTATTAAACAACTCACATGAAAGACAAAACAGACATCAACAATATGGCTGGCCAGGCATGCTGGCTCACTCCTGTAGTATCAGCACTAGGAAGGCAGAGGCAGGAGGATTGCTGTCAGTTCAAGGCTGAGCTCAGGGCCAACCTGAACTATAAAAGTGAGACCCTGTCTCACACACACACACATACAAAAAAAACCAAACCAAAACAAAACAAAAACAACCCAAAATAAACAAACAAACAAACAAACAACAAAAAAAACCCAATATGGCTGACAGAGGCCAGCCCTGAGGTGTTCATCTTACACAGACACCTGGAAATAGGATTGGAACCTACTCCTGATAGCTAGTCAGGCCTGAAGCAGGAAACCAGAAGACTCCATATACACACTCTCAACTTTAGTAAGCTGAGAAGAATGCTGACAAGAATGCAGAGGAAAAATAACTTCTATATATTGTCAATGAAAATATAAACTAGGACAGGACTTGTGGAAAATCTTATGGATATTTCTCAAAAACTGAAACTCTAACTAACCATATGATCTAGCTATCCCACTACTCAGTAAATATCAAAGAAAATTAAATCAATATATCTAAAATATATGCATCCTTATGTTTACTGAAGTACGGCTTAAGGTCAAAATATGGAATTAAAATTTGCAACAATAAAAGAATGAATAGGAAATATAGTACTTATATGTAAGAAGAATGGAATATTATTCAGCCACATAAAGAGTGAAATCCAAGCATTTGCAGGAACATGGATGATACTAGTAAACAGCATTTGTGTTGAATAAAGCAGCTATAGGGAGACAAATATCACATTTTCTCAGTCAAATGTTAAAACTAAAAAGTTGATTTTGTAGAGGTGGAGAATTAACAGATGTGGCACAATATAAAATATGGTTTAATAGCAAATATAAAACTACAATGACAGAGAAAGAATGAGTTCTAGTGTTTTGTAACACAGTAAGGTGACCGTAGTTCCCCACAATTTACCATATACTGTATAAAGAATGAAAATTTAAAAATTGTGAAGGCTCCCAACAACAACAACAAAAAAATATAAATGTTTAAGAAGACAGCAATGTTGATTATCCTATTCTGATCATCATATAGGTGTATATATCAAATTATCAGTTATCACACTGTATCCAATAAATACATTCAAACATTAGGTGTCAATTTAAAAAAAGAAAGAAAAGAGGGAAGGGAATAAGCGAGAAGGGAAGAAGGAAAAGGACAGAAGCAACCATTAGAATGTCAAAAGTGTAGACATCAAAATAATCATGTATTTAAAATATAAACAGGTTTCACATATCTTTTTCAATATAGCCTCTGATTAAGGAGGTCCAGGACACTTTATTTTTAAAAGTGAATTCTTTATCAGTACATTTTATATACACACCATGATCACACTTAACTTTGAGAATTTGTACCAGTGTATGACATGACCTGTCACGTTTTCCTATTCTCCTGGTCACCCTACACCCCCACAACTCCCTATATATAAGCTTTGTTTCCTTTTTTTAACCATCACATTTTTTCTTTCCACTCATTACTTATCCTTGTCCCCCTTTTCCTCTTCAATATTTTGTATTTCACAACACCTATCACAATTCTAGAACTCATTTGCATCTTTAGATTCTCATACCAGAGAAAAAATGTTATTTACACAACTGTGACCTATTTATTTCACTTATGAGTATGTCCTCAAGGTATGTCCATCTGAGTATAAATGACTCAAATTTATCATTCTTTATGGCAGAGTAATACTCGGTTTTATTAAAAAAAAAAAAAAAAAAAAAAAAAAACCTCATCTTATTTATCCAGTCTCCAGTTAATGAGCATTTGGGTTATTTCTAAGATTTAGCTATCACAAACCAAGCTGCTATGAACATGGGTGCACATACATTATTGTGACATGAATCCTTTAATTCTTTCATGTATATCCCTAGCAGTGGTAGGAAACTTTAACTTACTGCCTTCTGATCAATTTACTTTCCTCCAAAAAAGTATCTCTAGTTGAAAAACTTCTGTAAGATATTCTACTTGAAGTTGTAGTTAACCGCTGTGTTACCTGAAACCCATGCCAAGATTCTAGTTTCTCTGTGCTAAATATGAAAGATTGGAACTGGACACCCTCAAAAGTCCCTGCCAAGTTTCCCATCAATATTCTACAAATGTCTGTAAACTGAGACAGTAACCTAAAATCAAGGACAACAATCATTCCCTTACATTAATGACATACAATTTACTGAAGTGTGGATATATAATCTTGATATCCTCCTGAAAAAAATTACAGTTGTCTGGACAGAGGCTTTCAGAAAAAATATATATCTGGGCTCTCTCGAACCACGAAATAATTCTGTTAAGATATTATTATACTTGTTATTTAAAATTAAGGTAGAATTTCACAATCATTAAATACATTGCTAACCTTTTCATTAGATGTTAATCAGCTATATTCCTTGCAATATGTGATTATTTTAAATATGAAGGTAATGTTGTGGGGTTTTTTGTTATGCTTTGTTTAGACTGAGTTTTGCTTTGTAATTCAGGCTGGCCCTGAGCTCAGCCTTGAACTCACAGCAATCCTCCTGTCTCTGGCTCCCAAGTGCTGGGATTACAGGCCAGAGCCACCACAACCTGCACTGAGGTATGTGGTACTGATTGCTGGTGGGCATGAGTCACCACACCCAGAATTGTTGTATGTGGTTACCAGGGATTAAACTCTGGGCCCTTGTCTTCACAAAGCAGGCACAGAACCACAGAGCTAAATCCCCGGCCCAATGTTTCCTTTTTTAATCTCTCTAGGAATATGAAAGTACAAAGTAAAAAAGTAAAGCATAGAATCATTAGTTGTTGACTAGGTCTGTCCAATAAGGTTCAAATTTTATTCTCAAACAGTTCAATACTCCTCATTGTTCATCTTCCAGTGCCTACATAGTATCCCTTTCATATTTTGAAAAAATTTGATAAAGATGAAAATTTACAGTTTTATTGCCCTAATAAGTCATTTTAAAATGCAACTGGTCTCATTGTCAGATAATCATTTTTTACGTCAAATATAAATCATGTCACCCACTAACCTCCTCTTAGTGGAGTTAAATAATCCTAAACATTTTTTTTCTATTTATACTCTTACCTAACACTCTTGTACTACTGTCTTATTTTAATCTTTGGGATAACTAACAATACAGGTGAAGGGCTGCAGAGTGAGGTGTGAGGACCAGTGTGCCACCCCCTGGGAATCCTGTGTTCACACATCCTGGAAGCCTCAAAATCCTGTGCTTGTGGGTTTTACTTGGACACCGCACTGAAAGAGTGTGACTGCAGAGGCTGGGGATCTCGAAAAGCCTGGGTGATCAGCTCATCCTCACCTCTGGGAAGCCTCCTTCCTCCAGGCACTGGGGAGGACCCTCTGTGATGAGTGAGATCTCCACCATCAACAAGATAGCTCGGGATTTTTTTGGGGGGAGGGTGGATATGCTGGAGATGAACCTAGGGCTCAGGCATCCCAGGAAGGTGCTCTGCACTGAGTTCTGCTGCCAACTCCCAGAGCATCCTCATGCTCAGCTACAGGCAGGGGTTGGAGAAGGGAATTATAAACCAGGAATAGTGGACAGAAAAAATACAAGTATTTCAGTGGCACATGCCAAACTATGTTTTTTTCTTCTCATAAATATTTGCAAAAAAGGCAACTTGGGTAAAGCCCACAGCTAGAGTGATAAACATCCCAGGATGCTGTGTGCCACTTTAAACACTCCATTTCTGGCAGCAATTTTCTCTTGTATTAGCTCTAGTACCCCTTGATATCTATCCATCTTAGCTATAGTTTGTGAGAGGGAGGCTGTATGTGGGTGTGCCAAAGCAGGGAAGGGCTGGAAGAATGTCAGTTTCCTCTGATCCAGGTACTGTAAAGGGCAAGGAGGGCTGGAGAAGGCAAGAAAGCCCTGCTCTGGGGCTGTTCTCAGCTGTCCCCAAAGCTGCAGTGCTGAATGGCCAGCCTTTTTTCTAAGAGTCTCCTTCGTCTACAGGGAACAGTTTTATTCTTTGTGTAAATCAAGTCAGTCCCCATCACACATCCTTATCTTCATCCATAGCAAAATAAACAGCTGCTCCCTCAGAACCTTGCTGCAGTCCAGATTGGGCTGGAGAGAACAGAAGGAGCCGGAAGGTCTTTGGTCCTGGGTAGGTGTCCACTGTCCTCACCCTTGGATTCTTCTGGGAACTTGGGTGTACTCTGTACTGGAACCCTCCCAGCTGTGCAGCCCATGTGTATTTGATGGTCACCTTGGACATCGTACACCCACAAAGCTTTAGGAGAAGGCCTGCCCTGTGGTCAGCATATCACGCTCCTTCCAAACCTCACAGTTAGACAGCAGTTACCACACCTCTCTTGAGGGTAGTGGGCAGCCCCAGCTGCGGCAGCTGTGGTTCTATGCAGTCAGAGAACTGCTCTGGGGACCTACATCCACACTCATGGGGAAAGTTACCAGAGTGGGCAAAGTCCATTTCCATGTATTCTGTGGGCCACTCATGACTCTTTCCATGTAGTGGGGATAGAGACCGACCTCACCCTCAGCCTCTTACTGACTCTTGAAGGTTGTCATTATACTCATCAGATGGGCTTTGACCCAAGGCCCCCATCATCACCTTGTTTTTGCCAAAGAACATTTGGCTGTGCTTCCAGGTGTCCTGGGTGTCCTTCAACTTGCTGTTCCTCAGACTGGCCACAGAGAAAATGAAGAGCTACTTGTACATGTGCACACATTTCCCAGGTTCTTTGTCAGGTTATGTTTCAATTCAAACCCTTTGTTGGTGGTTTTCTTTAAGGAAACTTTCTTGCCACACTTCATTTGGGCATCACACTGAAACTGTGTGCTTCTTTTACAGTTTTTAGACTAAACAACATGGTCAAAGAAGTACCAAGGGGCTAGGGATGTGGTTCAGTGGCAGAGGATTTGCCTAGGTTATCCAAGCCTCTGGATTTAATTCCCAGCAATGGATTAAAAAAAAAAAAAAAAAGAAACAGAAGAATCACTTGGCCCAGGAGTTAGCAACATACAAACTACAGACCAAACATCGCTGATACTGTAAATAAGGTGCTACTGGAATACAGCCATGATCACTAATTTATGGCTCTTTGCTTGCAATAGAGACCACATGGCCTGCATAATGGGAAAAAAATTTACTATCTCGCTCTTCAGGAAAAAAAATTGGATCCTTGACCTAGAAATTATTTAAAACATGTAAGTCCTTTATGTTTCATTTTACATGTGAGCAAATAGGGGTTGAGCAGTTTTATCATGTGCTTTTCAGTATTTTCAGGCCTTCTCTCCCTAGTGTAAGATGGGATTTCTTAAGCTGTGTAACATAACATCATAAAATATTGATGAAAGGGAAAAGCTTAAGAGTGTCCTATAAGATATGCAGTTCAAGTTGATGATCATTTTCTCCCATCAATTCTAAGCAGGGAAAAATTCTTCCGTAAGAAGTGTTACTTCTCCCTCACACAGGAACACACAACCAGAACTTGCTGAGAAAAGACTTAATCCATCACACATTCCTAGCATCCAGTCACCTCCTTATTATATAATTTATCCTTGTTTCCTACAATGTACCTAACTGAAGACACTACCCTGGATACTTTTAGTGCAGTTAAACTGTCTAAATAAGTGAGGCTGGCTGGGTGAGAAAGTAAGCCAGGGGCTGCAGAAAACAGGAGTGAGTGTAGCTGGCAAGACGTGTCAGCACAGATCTGCTCCTGAGTGACACTGAGCCTGAAGCAGACAGGTGTTGAGATTTTTTCAAGGGAAACTGTAAACGAAGTTTCAAATTTCTTAATACATGTAGAGAATCAATACTATTAGGGACAAATTACTTCTCCTGTGTCCACCTAAACCTCCAAAAATATTAAAGATGTATCTGCCAACTGAATTACGTCTTCTGAAGTGTCCTTAATTAAAGTTTAGAAATGAAGAAAATGAGGCTCCAAATGATGAAAGTACTGCCCTAAAATAGCATTGAGTGTAGCTTGTATAGAGCTGCAATTCTATCTAGTCCAGTGCTATTTTTGGCACACTACTTCACAAACACTTCTTAATTAAATATTTATGGGACCTACTGAAAATATGATAAAATTAAGAGGGTTTTCAGAGAAAAATACATGAAAAATCACAAAAGTGTAACACATAAAGGATTTTATACATTCACGAAGCATCTCCAGGGGTGCATGGAACCTGGTTCAGTATTTTTTGATTCACTAATATGAAGAAATCATAATATGCCAATAATGTCATAGAAAAGTAATTTATTATATCTAAATAGGCTTAATTTTCTACCACTACTCATTATTTGACATGATGTTCCCTTATTATATAGCAAATCTGTGAGACAGAACATGTCTACAATTCCTAATGGGGGAGTTATATAATATTCTTTGTTATTTAAAATAATAGATATTTAGTTAAAATAAGTTCTAGTAGATTAAATTATTATTTGATTCTAGTCACTTTGAAATATCTAAAGATCTTGGTTACACTGATTTGTACTTATTTTCAAAATCAACATATTCATAACCTCCTCTAGGCAAAGAGAATATTTCTCTCATGCTCTCAAACTACTTTGTATACTGCCTTCATTGATTCTTTTTGAGGTTCTTATTTTTTGACTTTAGGGTTTCTTTTTTGCTCTGTAGGTATATTCTTAGTCACTTGAAGATGAGAGAGTAATTTATCCTCTGATCATAGTCTCTGCCACATAATAAGCATTCTGTGAATGTCAGATCAGAGGTAACACTGCTTTCATGAGACATTTCACCAGGTCTCGGTTCAGCTGGGCGCTTCATTTAAAAAGTTAAGCTCATCTGGGCATGGTGGCACACGCGTGTTATCCCAGTACTCTGGAGACCAACAGGAGGACTGCAAGTTCAGCCATGCTTGTACAATTTAGTAACACCATGAGACCCTTCCTCAAAAATATAAAAAGGAATATCTACATACCTATATCTACATATAGTTATAGATTAGAAAGATGTTAGCAGTATTTTGATGTTTGGCAGTTTGTCCATTCTAAGTGTTTTTATTTTCTAATAAATTATATGAATGATTAACTGTAAAAACATTTTTCTATATATGAAATGTGAGAATATTCCATAAGTAATGGCTCATGAAGTTCAAAAATATTCACATCTTAAAATATAAGAGAACTGTTTCAGATTAGTAAGGAGGGAAGTAGCATGAAAAACAAACAAACAAAAACACAATGGCATACTACACAGGATCTGAGATTGTCTTCCTTTGCTATATAGGATATTTTACTAATTGTTCTATATATCACTGTGTATTAATTTTCTGGTTTGGATAAATTTCCTATGGTTATATATGGTTTTATTTGTTCTTAGAAATACTCCCTGAAGTGTTAAGAGAACAATAAACATAAAAGTTTTAATCAGTGGCCACTTTTAATTTGATGAATAACAAAAAGATATTTTGTTTGCTTTTCTTCCCATTACTCTTTTTTTTTTAGACAAGGTCTCACTTTGTAGTTCAGGCTGGCACTGAGCTCAGCCTCAAACTCACATCACAGCAATCCTCCTGCCTCTGCCTCCCAAGTGCTGGGATTATAAGTGCGAGCCACCATGCCCAGCACTGTGGTATGTGTGCTGATTGCTGCTGGGAATGAGTCTCCATGCCCAGTACTGTATGTGATTACCGGGGAATTGAACCAGAGCCCTTGCGCTTGCAAGACAGATGCCAGAACCACTGAGCCAACTCCCTGGCCCACTCTCTTTTATTAGTAATTTAAAATTGCAAGAAAAAGTAGAGCAATTCAAACATAACTCAAACCAACAATTTAGAAACTACACAAGTACTGCTATTCCTGAGTTAATACAAGCAGACAATAAATCTACTTTGTGGTGAAACTTGCTTGTTTTCCATTCTACCTCTCAGCTCCTTTCCAAAGAAAAGATAAACCTATGTTAAATGTAGATAGGTACAGATATACAGATTTTTAAAGCCACTTACAAAACTAAATAACTTCAATCCTCACTCCATCAGTGTTCAAAACAAAAACAAAAAAAAAAAACTAGAAGTATAAACATTAAAACATCCTGACATGTGACAGTGCTCAGCCCTACCCCTACCTGCCTATGAATGCTTTTTCTCTCTAGAAGGAGACTACAATTGTCATCATCTTGGCTATAGGCCCTGCCTTGTACAGTTGCTGCCCACCAAGGGAAGAAAGCAGTTCCCAGTACCCACTGCTTCATAGCCTGCCACACTGGCTTCTGGCAGTAACACTCATGAAGAAAGAAAAAAAAAGAAAAAAACCAACTTGCAGAGGCAAGATTCCTTGCCGCACAACAGCCATAAGTACACTGGACTTTCTATCAGAGGAGGCACCTGTTTCCCTTAGAACTCTCTGGTTCTGCAGAAGGCTTGAACCCCACCATGAATCTGGGTGACCCTCTTCTCCCCAGTTACCTTCTAATGAAATTATTCTGAGCTTGAAATAACCAGATCCTTTTACTTGGAACTAACAAACTCAAATGACCAAAAATTTATTAGGATTTCTAAAATTTTAATTTAAAATAAGTTGTTGCTACTTGTACTAATGGGAACCCAGCAGGGTCTGTTTACATATGAACAAATCTCTCTGGGGCATTTGCAAGTGGGGAGAGAAGATTGGCTTCATGTGGCCTCTCTGGCTATTTAGAGATAGGCCTCCATACAGATTAATTCTTACAAGAGGCAATTAAAGTGAAATTCTTTTGATGTGCTGGAAGTTGAGATAAAAATGAAAAAGTACTCAACTCTCTAAATTTGCTGGAACATCTTCATTTAATACATGGCTGTTTTCAGAGACTGTTGACCTAGAAGAGGCTTCCTTTACCTGGAAAAAAAAATCACTGCTGGCTGTCAACACACTATCTCTGAAAGATTTTTCTCCAAAAATAAAATTTTGGCTATTTGTCACGCAGAAAAGTTCTTGTATTCACAGAGCAAATGGATTTCATGTCAAAAAATGTACTCAGGGGGCCAAGGAGTTAGTTCAGTGGTTCCGGCGCCTGTCTTGCACGCGCAAGGGCCCAGGTTCGATCCCTGATAACCACACACCATACTGGACATGGAGACTCACCCCACCAGCAACCAGTACCACTTATCACAGTGCCGGGCATGGTGGTTCACGCCTGTAATCCCAGCACTCAGGAGGCAGAGGCAGGAGGATTGCTGTGATGTGAGTTTGAGGCTGAGCTCAGGGCCAGCCTGAACCACAAAGCAAGACCCTGTCTCAAAAAAAAAAAAAAAAAAGGTACTCAGTTTTCCTTCATGAATGTGAAGCTAACCAAAAAGGAGCTATTACACAACAGCAAATTCCACCTTACCTGTAAGCAATATAGAGTATGCTGAATAATTAGAAACACAGTAACAGCCAGCAGGTTGTGATGGTAAACAGGACTGCATCAGTGGAACAAAAAGACTAAAATTATGGTAAGGCCCACAGGCATTTATTTTAAGTCACATGAGCTCTTATTTATGCTCAGCTGGGCGAATGTAGCTCTATTTGAAATGTAAGTATAAGTTAATTTAAGTTATAACTTGCCCAACATAGTGTTTCATGACAACTTTTTGCAAGAAAAAATATTCTTAATTTCAATGATACATTTGAAAAATTTCATTGAAGAATTTAAATTGCAGAACTTTACATTTCTAAAATACCAATCTCTGTAAGTCAACCCTTGTATACTCTTTTAAAGACTTACTATTGCCCAGAGATAAATTCAGATACCTTTGTAACATACAAGAAGCCTGATAGCGTGTTTATTATTAACTTTTGCATTTATTTCCTATAATTTTCCATACTCACAGTCTCCCACATTGTTCTCAAATTTTAAGTAGATCTTCATACCTCTTCTAGCTCTCTAAATGCCTTTTGCCCTGCGTGATCTAAGTCTACTCACAAGTCAAAAGGTAACTGTTGGGTCAAGTTGCCCAGATAATACAGGAGAGAATCAATATGCATGATCAAGGAGAAAATGTGCCCAGGGAAGCAGTAAATTAACAACAGTGATGATTTAGAGTGTGCTATGTACAAAGCATTGTTCAGGGTTGAGCAAGCGACTTAGAATAAAACTAAAGAACATTCTGCCTTCTTGGAATTGGCATTCTTTATAATTAGAAAAAAAATCAGTCGTACAGTCAGTTAGAAAGTGTACATTGTCAGAGTCTGGGGATTTAGTTCAGTAGCACCACAGCTGCCTTGTGACCCCAATGTCATGAGTTAGTTTCCCAACAACAACAAAAAAAAAATTAAAAAGAATGTCAATTTAAAAAGTGTTCAGTACCAAAGAGGAGGAAACAACTGAAGAGAGTAAGGAAGACAGTGTCAGGGAAACAGGTATACTTTTAAAGAAAGCCAATACATACTCATGGGAAAGAAGTAACACAGGATGGAAGACCGTCACACTGATACCTAGGAGAGGAAACAGGAGGACAGAAGCAGATCAAGAGCTAGAATCAAAGGCTTAAGGAACAAACATGTCCAGAGCATACATGGAGAATAAGAAAGACTCATGGGATGAAAAGGAGAGAGGGAAGAAGAGAACATAGGAGACATGAATTTAGAGATCAGAGAGGTGGAGGTAAGTCACACAGATTGCTATGTGCATACATGTAAGTGGAAACCTTTGCAGGACTTGGTGACTGGAGTAATACACTCTGGCTGCTTTTTAAGAACAGAAAGAATTACAAAGCCAGAAGAAAGGACTCAGTGATGACACTACTACAAAAACAAAGCAAGATCAAGGTAGCTCAGATGAAGGGTGCAAGAAAGGTGTTCAAAAATGACATATTTTCAATTTAATTTGAATATAAAACAAATGTACCATTTGCAATATTGAGCATCAAGTGGTAAAGAGAAAACTCACAGAAGACATTCAAACTTTTGGCATGAACAGTTGGGGAAAAAAGAACAGTAAGCCTTTGGGAATAAATAATAAATTCAGGGGAAAGACAAGGAACTCAACTTTGAACACACCCTATGATCTTTCAGTAAATGATCTTCAAAGAATGTTCCTTCTCTTAAAATTTTTGACCTAATAAACTACTAACTAGCATAAACTCCTTATTTTTGAATAATTTATTACTCATATACAAACATTTCTATCTCCCTAAAGGAAGGCACAATTTACACAGTCAAATTAGTTCAGAAACAAAATTACGGACAAGTACTACATAAATATAACACTAAGTTGGATATCAAAATATATGACACACATAAGTTTTAGGGATGTTGGAAAATGAAGACTTTATGACTTTATCTAATACTATAAAACTTTTTTAATTATTCCACTTATATGCAAGGAAAATTATATTTTTGATTTTTAAAAGATCATTTAGATTCCAACAGAAAAATATTTTTACATCTATTCACAGTAAACTTATCTTGGATAACTTTATCATAATATCTTTAAGTAATGTGAAATCCACTGGCAAAAAAATGAACCAGAGACACTTTTCTAGAATATACCATACCTTCAGAGACAAACACATTAGAATCAGATAGCTGTATCATCCATTTTATATGTTTGCTACCCCACGTGATTTAGACCTGTACTAAAGATAAACTGTAGATATCTTCTTGCCTATCAAACTATCTATCTTGGCTTATCAAAGACAGCATTAAAGAATCAATCTTAAAATTACTTTATTTGTGAAGCCATTTCTTATTTTTCCAAATATAAGTGTAATATTTTCTGATTTTAATATTGCTTTATGCTTTAATATTTAAATCATAGAAATACATGTACATAACAATTTAAAGAGAATGAATTTAAACTGTATGCCACTGTATGCACAGCACCCTTTACATGTTATTAGGCCAAGCAGTCGTATGGAAGGTGGGAATTACTTAAATCTATTAGAAACCAAAATCTTACAAAAGTTGATGTTGAAGAGCTTTGAATTTCACCCCAGTCTGTCTCATCTTCTAGAGTTCAAGGCCCATTAGAAAGAGAAAAATGATCGGATGCATAAAAATGCCCTGACTTGCATCCAATCCAAGTAGGTAAACAAATGTGCTACTTCAGTTGAAATCAATGTTGCCATGCCTCCCTTATTGACCAACACACACACACACACACACACACACACACACACACACACACACACACACACAGGGAGAGAGAGAGACAGACAGACAGACAGACAGAGAGACAGAGACAGAGAGACAGATACAAAGCAGACCCAAGCCTCTGCAATCTTCAGTTGAGTGGATCAGGAAACATATGGGGAGGGCTTCCCATGAATCTGCTAAATCTCAGCCACAGCCAATAAAAAATTAAAATATGTGTCCCCTAGGACAGAAAAGCAGAATGAGGGCTGCAAAGACATCATTATTAATGCAAGGAGCAAAATACAAAGTCAGAGTTGAGGTGGGTGCCTTTTTAATATAAAGTGACATTTTGTATAACCTCTGGACCATAAGCCTGCATGTCTGATATAGATAATTTCTTCAGAAATTGAGAACACCAAATTTGTGAGGGATAGCAGTAAATTGGGGTCGAAAATGATGGACAGTTTCGAGTTCCTGTTTGTCTCGGAATCAGTTCTGCAGTGTTCTGATTATATTTTCATGCACTGGCCTGTACTTGGGTATTAATAGGATTTTTTGACAATTATGTGTAAAGGATACAAAAGCAGCACCCATTTTTGGGCTGAAGAATATTGTCTTTTCAAACTCTGTCAGCTTCCCTAAGGTTGGAAACAGCACAAGAATACTATGAAGCAAAACAGATTCAGGTCAGCAACCCTGAATACAAAAGCTCCACTTGCAATATATTTGTAATAGTGAGAAAAGCAATTGCCCGTGAATTCTTGGTGAACAAAATGCAATTAGATTTACAGAAAAGAAAACTGTTAGAAATAAATTTTCCATAAAAAATAGCATAGACACTATCCCCATTACTAAAGCCCATCAACAGTGATAGTGTTTGTATCACAATATTCCAAACTTGTTAAAAATAAACAGCATCGTTTTTATTCAAGGTGACTAAGAAATGAAGTTGGTGCTTTCAACTTTGTTGATACTGGGACTTGGGCAAATCGGACTGCATTTAAGAGGTGAATTCAAAAATCTGTCAGACATGGTAGGATTTAAATCTCTCAACAAAATGAAATCTAATACTGTTCTTTTAATGCAAGCTTTGAACAAGTGTGAGTAACAGTTTAATCAACCCCCAACAGCTAAATGGATAGATGAAAGTAGATAGGAGAAGCAGGGCTGCCTTGCACACAGAAGTGCAGGGAGAAAAATAAATGAGGAATATCATGTATTATAGATAGTGCTTCTCTTCTAGGCTCACAACAACACTTCCAATGACTTTTCTAATTAATTCCTAAAACATTTTATGGGAGATTTGTGGGGTTTAGTTTGTTGTCTATTTTATATAGGAAACAAAAAGAGTAAATCCAAGCCTGCTCAAGGTCACATAGATGAGGGAGCTGGGAACAGAATTGAAATTTCCTAATTCTGTCTTCTGTATTCAGACTGCATCAGATCTGTGTATCCCTATGTTTTCTGGGTGGGGCTTTGGAATGAGAAGATATTAAAAACACAATCCCAAGCAAAGTCAGCCAAAAGAACCTTAAGAGAATGAATGCCTTCTTTTGAATTACACATTTCTGAAGTTTTATTTCATTTCTGATTCATTAATAGAAAATCCTTTAAAATAGAAGCAAACCTTTTTATGCTAACCATTCTTTCGGTTTATGAATTGACAACAATGCAGGACAAATTCACTTAATATTTTGAAGCTCAATCTGGTAACTCTGAAATACACGCAGAAGGAGCCACGATTCAATCAGGTAACATTATCACACTAAAAAAAAAAAAAGCCCAAAATGTATTATTGAATCACACAAAGAAATTAAGAAAATGATTGCCAATTATCTTGACAAGAATTCCTTAATTAATTGCCAGCACTAATACCATGTTATCTTCCTTATTATTAAAACAATGAGACTTCTATTAAAAACTATTCATTAAAGATTCATTCGTTTCTTATTGCATCCTGCTGTTTCATATCTTACGTAGCTAAAGGGCTGCTTCCTAGAGTATGAAGTACTGCTGTGCTGAGAGCCAACACCAACTACAGAATTTATGTAGAGAGATGTTATGCTTTTGAATGTTCTCTCCAGAAAATTGTGAGGGTACTACTTACAAAAGCAAAGAGCACTAATGTACCAAAGTCTGAGTTTGGGATGACTGTGTGTGTACACATCCACTTAACTCTAGACACTGTGTTCCCTGCAATTATTCCATTTTCTTGGGACTACTGAACAGCAGAACTGTCTCTCCTTTGGATGAGTAAAGTGACAAGAAGAACTAATTAGAATGAGAAACTCAGGGGTATTCCTCTCATAAATTCATACCCATGGCTCCCCGAAAGGGGTGACTTTATAGCCTTCCCCAGAGGACTTCCGGCAGTATCAACAGGCATTTTTGTTTTTCACAAGTAGGATGGGTTTCTGCTAGCATTTGATATATACAGTCCAGAAATGCTCCTAAGCATCCTTTAATCCATGGGACCCTCACAACAAAAGAATTATCCAGCCCAAGTGTCAGCGGTACTGCTGTTGAGAAATCATGACTTACAGAGAAAATATTTGCATTCCAATTTGCAATACCGGTAGCCACTGTTGCTCTTAGCAAGCTAAACTACAGCTGTAACAAGATTTAAATCGGTACTTAGATAATGCTGCTAAGATAATTAGAACTCGGGATTTTTTTCTGCATTTCTCCCAATAAGTGACCCAAAATAAGGAGTGGAGTAATTGGTTAAGGATTTCTATAATTGCCACTTAATGCTCCCACCCTCAACCTCTCTCTACAGCCCAGTCCTAATGCTAAGAACGGCTAACATTTTAAATTAGAAAGAATAGAATCCTGTGTGTCTGACATATTTGAATTGAAGCCAAGGAGACAAACTAAACCTTAGTCTGTAACCTCCCTTGGGAAATCTTTGTTCATTTTAATACTTGTTCAGTCAGCTGTCTGACTGAATGACAAGGTTTTTATCTCTAATGTGAGTGGCTTTGAAGGCTACTTGCATTATCCATTCCGCAGCAAATGCTGCTGAAACCACAATGTTGCGAACTGATAATTAAATCCAGCTGCCTCTACTATGAATTCAATCATATCAAAATTAGCAGCAATCTTAGTAGTTGTTGGTGAGTTTCTTTTTCCATTTCTAGACAACATAATTAACTTCCCTAGCCTTCTTAGATTAAGTGAATCTCAGAGCTAAAGAATATTATGAATTAAACAACGACAACTACCATTCATTCAAAGAAGGCAGTTGGATCATTAAGATGCTAAGCCAGTTCAATGCATGGCTTATTCATAGTTGGCCATGCAGCCCAGCACACATTAACATTAGGTCCAACATAGTCCATAGGTACAGATTCAGATTCTCTTTGCAAAAGCTCCTGTCAACTGACAATTTATCACTCATAAAAATTAAGTCCAAAGCCTAAAACGAGACATAGTTTGCAGTGTAAAAGCAGCAATTTGTCAAGCATTGACATGTACTCACTAAAATAATATCAATTTGTTTTATAATATTTAAATACCACAAAGATATATGTGTATATTTCCTAATTGATGTAAGATAATCTGTTATAGTTCAAGTATTTCAAAATTATATAATCCTTAAATTATGATATCCACAGCAGTTCATGATCTAAAATTTGCATTAATATATGTAATTATATAGCATATCTACAATTTGATCAGTATTTTACATTATTAGCAAGGCAAAATCATTCCATAAAACTAGCATATTTCCCTGCACAAGTCTAGCAATGCTTACTTTTTTTTTTTTAGGTTTTATTTTTTTTGAGACAGGGTCTCTCTTTGTAGTTCAGGCTGGCCCTGAGCTCAGCCTCAAACTCACATCACAGCAATCCTCCTGCCTCTGCCTCCCAAGTGCTGGGATTACAGGCATGAGCCACCATGCCCGGCACTGTGGTATGTGGTACTGGTTGCTGCTGGGCGTGAGTCTCCATGTCCAGTATTGTTATGTGGTTATCAGAGACTGAACCTGGGCCCTTACGCTTGCAAGACAGGCACCGGAAACACTGAGCTAAATCCCCGGCCCTAGTAATGATTACTCTTACAAAAGCAAATATTTGAAAATTAATACTACAGCCCATTATAACTATGGGTTACTTAATAATAACTATTAATTTTATATTGCTACTATAACAAATTACCACAAACTTACTGTCTTAAAACAATAAAGCTTTATTATTTTGTGGATCACAGTCCTACACAGATTTCACTGGGTTTGTTTCAAGTTATGCTTAGAAAGTTTCTTGTGAAGGCTCTAGCAAATTTGTTCTGATGCTTGTTTCAATTTGTAGAGGTTGTTGAAGGCAGAAGCCAGGTTGGCGGGGCTGGAGTTCAGCACAGTGTTATCCTGACTCCACCCTCGGCCAAACCAGGACAATCTGCCTCTTCAATCAATTTACAATGACCCGCCTCTGTGCATGCTTCAACCAATCTGCGATTGACCCCACTTGTATGTTTATGCCCTCTACCATCTACTATATAAGTGACTGTATATTTTGCATTAAAGATGGAACAGTTCTCCAAAGGCTCCCGCAGTCTGTATGGTGACTCTGTGCACTCACTCTCCCGGTCCGGGCCTCTGAACCTAATCCTCTACCATGTACCACCTTGACACCAAGGACGACAACAGTTGTCTGTACTCTTTGGCTGATTTCATTTTTCCTCATCTTCCCACCTAAAGTCATAGCATCCTCATAATACTCTTTATGCACAGTGACAAAAGTTCTCCACTCCTAAGTGATTAGATGTGCCCATCAAATCACCCAAGGTGGTCTCCTTATCTCAAGGTATTTAACTTCAATCACATCTGCAAAGTCACTTTTGCCAATGACTGTAACTAATACCAAAGAGCTTAGAAAAGTGCTCACATTACAATTTATATTTGTATAGTTTTAAGTATTACATATGTATATTCCATATGGTTAATTTTTATTCCTAGAACTTTGAGGTTCTAAGAATTCAGATGTCAACGTTTTGGGGAGCTACTATTCTATGTACAAGACTGTGTGTTGAGTTAATTTTTACATTAATACACATCATCAAAATCAAACATATATATATATATAATTATTAAAAATTTTAAGAATTCAATACCTTTTATTTCAATTGCACATTACAAAAAAAACTTTAATAGGAAGCAAATATTGGTAATGGCATTTGAAGTACTAAGAGAATAACAAATAAATTTGATGTCGTAGAATAAAGTGACAAAGAGAAGTTATAGTGGATATAAGTTGGATCTAGTGTCCCAAAGCATTGTCATTTACATGTTCTGCCATCACAGATGTGAGTGCCAAGGACTTACATGGCATAAACAAATGGTATCACCAAACTTACAGTGCTTGATGACAAGCTCTACATTTAATAATCATTCTTTTACCTAGATTACTCAGGACTTTATAGATTAATTTTTACATATACCCACTGCATAAAAATATGGCTTAGATTTTAATATGTTGTCAATTATAGTAGATAAAAATTATCCTTTTTTAAAAGTATCACTTGGTAGGAAGGGTCTTATGTGATCTATCCATGCACTCAAATTGTAACTATGATTTTTAGTATATTGGCACACCAGTTAACATATTTCTCCTTAACAATTGCCAGAACTATGTGGTCTGAAGAACAGACTTGCTGGGAATGACTAAAACTATCGTTTGTGATGGGATATCAAACAGCTTACCTACATGGATTATACACACACAATACTTAAGAATTATGCAAATATAATCTGCAATATGAGGTACTATTCTAAGCACTGTAATATCAGCAACAAAGAACACAAAAAATTCCTATCCTTGAAGAGATTCCATTTTATTGAGGTAAACTGTCAATAAACAAAATATACATTATAAGAGATAATGTTAAAAGCTCAGCTGAAAAATGAAGTTGCATGGACAAAATGTGTTACTAACGAAAGAATCAGCAGAGGTTAAGTTTTGTGTGGAGGACAAGTCTGCAGAGAAGGTAGCAATGTCTAGTTATAGGCATCACCTCATTAAGCAAGACTAGGTCACAGGAAATTCTGCGTAGAATCTAGTTTTATTCTAATTCTTCTATTAATGTATTGGTCCAGTGTTACAGGTTGGTGGTCTTCTAAATCTCATATTCCATACCATGTTCATCTTGTTTATTCATATCGGTGTTATCTCTTAATTCCAAAAATTCTCCCTTTAATAGCTTTAATATCTATTTCATATCAATAGCTTTGTCTATATCTATACTTTTCTCTTTTGTTGTTTTTGTTTGTTTGTTTGCTTTTTTTGTTTTTTGTTTTTTGAGACAGGGTCTCACTTTGTAGTTCAGGCTGGCCCTGAGCTCAGTCTCAAACTGACATCACAGCAATCCTCCTGCCTCTGCCTCCCGACTGCTGGGATTACAGGCCTGGGCCATCACACCTGGCACTGTGGTATGTGGTACTGATTGCTGCTGGGCATGGGTCTCTACACCCAATATTGTGTGTGGTTACCGGGGATTGAACCTGGGTCATTGAGCTTGCAAGACAGGCACCGGAACCACTGAGCTAAATCCCTGGTCTATCAGAGCTTAGATACACATAAATCTAGGCAGTGTAAGGAGCCATGACTTCCTATACTTCATGTGCTTCACAATAACTATAATATTTTAAAATTATTTTCCTTGCAATGGGAGAGTTACATCTTAACAGCTTGGGGTATCACAGATTCACTCTAACTCACAGAAACAAAAGTTACAATTTCTGAATGACATAACATCATACATAGGTTCATACTCTATAAATACTTTCTGAATATGTTATCATTTATCTACCAAGTGTTTTGTATACAGTATCATCCTCACTTTAACCTTACAAGGTGAAACTTATGGGTCCCACTTTATATGTGACAAAACATGCTGAGAAAGGTTAAATAACTTTCCTAAGGTTGCATAGCTGAAAGGCAAGAAGGCAGATCTCTGCCAAAGTGAGATCCCTTCACCAGCAGGGTGCATCTGGGGTGGGGGCTTCACACCCCTCACCTCTCGCAGCTCTTCGGCCCCACTCCTCATTCTATCCCAGAGTAACTGTGGCATCAATGCCCTCCTGCCTTCCTGTCTATTTTTTTTTATCTAACTGATTAATTTATGCTATAATTGGATATTTAATAGCACTGCCTTAAGATAAAAAGTAAAATGGGAGTTGTTTGGATTCCTGTGGGGATGAACCATTCTAGGTTACACATTTTTTTCTAAATAGCTAAAACCTAACCTTTCTTATTTAAAATACAATTTTTTAAAGTAGAACTATTTCTAAAACATGAGTCCTTTTGACTCATTTGTAAAACAATGAGCAAACAGTACATAACATCATCACTACTCAGTCTCATCAGTGAACCATTAAATATTCATTAGGTTCAATATAGAGATTTACAGTTTGTCCTATCAGCATAGCCAAGTCTAGAAAAAGTGCACTCAAAATAGGACTCTGTGAATGACTTGTGCCTTTCACATAAAAGCAAATGAAAAATACAACTGGCTTCCAGGCACTGAGGCATACCTACTTTTCTGCCAAATATGTTAAACAGAAATGATGAAGATGATGATGATAGTGATGATGATGTTAGTGGTGGAAGTGATGTTGGAAATAATGGCAATTTATATGGGTCTTGTTACATATCAGGAAGACATTTAATCATCCAATAATTATTATTAATCAGTCAAAAGTGACACCAGATAAGAATTATTCATCCTTTTTTTCCATAGATGAAGAAATTAAGGTAGAGAAAATTAATAACTCTTCTAAAGTATCCAACTCAAAATTGCAAAATTCAGTAAAAACACCATGAAATTTAACTTCAAAATGCTTTTAACCACTACACTGTATTGGCTCAAAGCTAGAATAACTGTAACTTGAGATGCTCACCTCCTAGAAAATAACAGTCTTACACACAGTTACTACCTTTCAGAACCACAAGGAACAGTAACCTATGTTCATTAGTTAATGATGTCAAAGACAAGCCCCTAGGACAGGTCTCACATGGGAGAAGCACAGAGCAGAGCACCGAAGAGCTTCAGCTCTGGAGCCAGGCTGCTTGAACCAAAGCTTTTATATGTATTTGTGTGTGACCTTAAGGAGTTCACCTTCTGCCTCAGCTTAAAGTAGTGGTGACGAGTGTCCACTTCATATACACCTGGCCCAAACTGAATGAGCAGCTTGCATGAAAAGGTATAGAATGGTGTCTAGTGTTAAGTGCTCAACAGATGAGTTATTAGAGTTTCATCCTATTAATGAAGGGATATTTTACCATCTAAAGAATTCATGCAGTAGCAATAAAGGCATAGTTTCCTCCATAAAATTCACCAACTGAAACATTCCAGCAGGACAAAAGAAAATCAGCACAGTCATTGGTATCACAGTGAGCTTCAACTCAAGTAACCTTCAACCTAGTCTCAGTGATGTCACTTTACAAAATATCAGAATATGCTGAGATATCCCATCGATTTTTACTAGTATTTAAAGCACAAAGATCTGCTAGAAACTTAACAAATAATTAACAACATTTAATAAAATAGCACATTTCTGATCATTAGCCCATTCCCACTATTCTATAGCAATGTGAGCATTATAAGAATACTGAGTGGAATATATATTCTAGACAATTTAATATTTACTTTGGCTATCTATAAAACCTTCTTGAGAATAAGTCACAATTTTTTGAGTTAGTAAATAAGATAGTGAATGATCCTGTCACACATAAACTCTGAAGTTTTCAGTCACAATCGTGCACTGTGAGGAAAGCAAAGACACTGAGGAAATGATCTGAAAATCAAAGTTCTTACATGTAGTCCGGAGGGCAGTACTCAGGCCTCAGACTACTGACCACATAAGAAAGGGTATTTATTAGCTAAGCGTTGATATAATAGAAGACTACAGCCTGGATGTAGATAAAATTTATATGTCACAGTTCTGGAGTCTGAGAAGTCCAAGACAAAGGTAAATTTTATCCTAAGGCCTCTTCTCTTGGATCATAGTCAGCCATCTTGCCTCATAGGCCTCTTTTTGTGTACACAGCTGGGGAAACCAAGTCTCTGGTGTCTTTCCTTGTAGAGAAACGACTGCTATCCTGTCAGGGTCCTGCAACTCTATGCTCACTTGTCTTTCAAAGTCACACTGGAAGTTAGGACTTCATCATAAGAATTTGGGAAGTAAGGACATAATTCAGTCCATAGATGGTAGAAATAAAAATTTGTTAGTTTAGAATACTAAAAATAACTTTGAACTTATAAACTCACAGTGGATTTTATAGAAAAACTGAGACTGTAATAGGCCCGAAAAGCTCACAAACTATGAACTTGAACTTATTCTATACACCCAAAATGCAATTTCATTTCAACATTCCAACTTTAACTAATGGAGATTTATGGAATCCACATTTAGAACGAACTTGAAGAAAATTAGGACTCCATGTGAAAGACTATGATTTGCACTGCTTGCTCCAAGGAAGGCCTACCCTTCCCTCTTCTAACCAGCTCTGCTTCCTATTGCACTTCTGCCCCTGATTCTATTCCTCTCTGCAGCAAATCCCTCATCATTTTTCTTTTCTTTCTTCTTCTTTATTCCTCAGCTCTTCTTACTTTCAATTTTTCCAACAACACCCCTAGTTATTCCTTCTTTTGATTAATAAACCAAAGTACTATACTCCATTAAAACCTAAAGATTGGACTATATTCAGATCCTTTACCAACCAATTCTTCCTCACTGTTCATGCTATTTTAGACTCCAGTGGTTCATTACTGTGGCCTGCAGGACACCCTCTGTGGAGTTTAACTTGCAATAGATTCTCAGCAAATGCAAAGTATATGAAAGTTGTGGTGCTCAGAGAACAAACTTCTTGTACTGATGTTTGCCTCTCTTAGACCACAGAGTCTATGAGGAAAGTAAGAGCAGAAGGATAATGTATGAATAAGTGCAATTTCTTTCTTAGATGAAATATTATAATAATGTCCATATCAAGTTATTTTCCCAGGGAAAACAGAAAAGTTTTACAACAGAAACCAAAACAAATTACAATTCCTAACCTCCTGCTCTTTTTAAAGAACTCCCCAAAAGAGTATCTGCAAGAGGATGCAGATCTATCCAGGCTGGATTTCCTTTGCATTTCCTCATGCTCTGATCCTAAAAATGCTCTTGGAGGCTCTTGTCCATGCATACAATTTTCAGTTATGTATTTACTGGAGTCCATTTCTTAATGCTCCCTAAATCTCTAATATATTACCACTTGAGCACTGCAGGTAATATGTGCGTATTTTTTGCCTCCTAAACCTGGTGTTAACCACTGTATGATTAGTCAAAGAATTCTTCAGTAAAGCACCTCATCTCTACTACGGTGCAGTATGATATGTTGAATTCCTGAGGTCCATAAAACCAAAGTTTTCAATATTCTATAGACAAATGACAGCTAGCATTTTCACTAATTCATACCAATACCTTCAAAGTAGTGATTGTTGCATGTAGTTAATGATAAAGTTTGTTGGCAACTCCTGAAAATCATTATAATAGGTATGATCAGGATTATTTACCACCAGGGCCAGGGAGTTAGCTCAGTGGTTCCGGCGCCTGTCCTGTAAGCGCAAGGACCCACATTTGATCCCCGGTAACCACATACCATACTGGGCATGGAGACTCACGCCCAGTAGCAACCAGTACCACATACCACAGTGCCGGGCGTGGTGGCTCACGCCTGTAATCCCAGCACTCGGGAGGCAGAGGCAGGAGGATTGCTGTGATGTGAGTTTGAGGCTGAGCTCAGGGCCAGCCTGAACCACAAAAGCGAGACCCTGTCTCAAAAAAACTTAAAAAAAAAAAAGATTATTTACCACCTGCCTGGCAATTTAAATGAGTATTACCCATAAAATGCTTTGTTTAATTTTTTTAAAACCTTGAAACCAACCACTATTGTCTCCATTTTACAGATGGAAGGAAAAGAAAAGTAACTGAGAAATATGGAAATCCTCAGAGGAATTTTGTGAATAAGGTCACATATTTTTTTAACTTATGTGAATGAATTCATATCAAAAAGATATTTCTCTTATGAGGATATCCTCATAAGTGAAATAAATAGGTCACAGATAGATACATATCGCATCTTTTCTCTGGTATGAGAAA
>PVIR01002785.1:25375-97387 GCA_004026965.1 Petromus typicus
GAAAGGGGACAATGTTGAGATTGTAACAAAAAAGTAAGGAAACAAATTTTATATATATGGGGGGGTGGTAGGGTGGGTGGGGCTATGGGAAAAAATGAGAATTAAGTTGTGTCTTATACTGGTACAAATCCCCATTATGGAGTGCAATCATGATGTGTATATTTAATGTACCAATAAAGATAATTAAAAAAAAAAGAAGCAGCCCTCTCCTTGCTAAAACATATGCTGTACCCAGTTGTACTCTTTAGAGATGCGCCAGATGCAAATGTCAGGCAGTTCAGGAAGATTTTCTTGGGAAACTTTAGGCTTTTATGTCCTCAGTTCCTCGGTGACCAAAGAAACCTAACAGATTGTGGGGCACTTCCAGAGAGGCTTTGGGGGATTCTCGGTGCTGAAATAATCTTCCCTGGATCATGGCTGCACCTAAGACCTAACAAATTATCAGTACTGGCTTCTTACTAGTCTGACTGTCCCAGACAAATTTACATAGTTACAGGACTACTGAATGTGTACTTGAAAAGCCTTCGAAGAAAACAGTTTTCTCTTTGCGAACATAAGTTTCCCTATCTCAGTACCATTTCCTAGACCCTTTATTCCAAATAAAAATTGCCTGAAGAATGTCCACAAGATATTTAAGGGATTCTTGTTTAGACTTGCATTGGGATGTTTATGCTCATTTATCAATTTCTGACATCAGAAATCGTAGTGCTGCTGTGGTATCTCACTCAGTCTTTCTTACATTTTGATTAGGAGAAAATGCAAACTACTCTCTTCCCAGCTCTCCTTCTGCAAGGGTACCCAGCTCGGAGTCAGTTGCAATTGAAAGCTACAGCTAGAAAGTAATTTACTTCTGTGAGTCTCACTCTTCAGAGCCAGTGCAATCTGCACACATTTTTGCACCACAGACATTAAGGGAAAATTCCTTTTCAAGTGGTTATTCTTGAATTCATTTACTTTGACACACACAATGAAATCCCAATTCTCCTGAAGGCTGCAGTGCCTTTGTTTGCTATTTTGTGCACTGTCTATCTCTGTGTATCTCTGAATGAACAGCTGCAGAAGTTTCGGAAACTTGTGAGTGCTTCTTCAAGGCAGACTATTACCAATGGAACTTGGCTGGCTGATGATTTTTCAATCACCATTTTGCTGTTTCCTTTTTAAGAAGAGTGAGAAATGACAACTGTGTCACTTTTAAAAGGCTCCCATGAAGTATTTCAATCTTTGGCAGGTGCACTTTCAAATAATGAAACTATTTCTGATAAAAGAGACTACAATTTATAATGTGATTAATGAAAATTAAAATGGCCCTTCAAATATACAGGAGATACTCCTGTTGACTAGAAGTCATCTTCCTTGCCAGAGGCAGAAGGAAGAGTGAATTTGCACTGCACAGTTAAATAAAGAACAGGGCCTCTAACAAGGGCATGGCAACAGTCCTACAAGGTAGGAAACACACCAGTCAACAGGGAACACTGATTCACACCCGGTCACGGCACAGACATGGGGCGATGTTCAGGTCCAGACTCTTCATCTGAGTCCTGTTTCTCACACTGACCCTGGGCAATTTACTTAATTGCTCCTTGCCTCCATCTTTGCATCTCAAAATAGGGATGATAATAAAGTACTTCTTTCATAGAGCTGCTAGGTGGAGCAAGTCCTCTGATACCTTGTTCAGTATCTCTATTATATTTTGAAAAGGAGAAAACTGCAAGCTATTCTATCCTAAAATACTCACTGTATTGTATGGCACATAGTAAATGCCTGATATTTTAACTGTCATATGTGAAATTGGAGGTCATCCAGAAGTTTACATTAAAATGAACTACAGCAAAGGACTGGTTCTATTATATCCAATCTTGTGCCTGTGCCTAATACATATCCAATTCAGTACCAGAAATACGAAGCCCCTCAGCATGATTAATCAGTCCTTTTGCAACTGAGATCAGCCTGGAGAAATACCTTTGAAGAACTGAAAACAAAATTGGCAGACTTTTCACCCTCAGATCTTTGGCTTTTTTTGAAATAAAGCTCTCACTTCTTCCTTTTTATTTTAAATGTTTTACATTCAGATTGTCTGTTCTCCTCTAGTTTTCAAATAAAAGATTTTATTTTCAGTACTGAAGAAGCCATATTTTACAACAAAGAGTATAATAAGGTCAAAATATTTCCACTATTTAAGCTTATGCCTTCATACTTTAGAGAATCTAACTAATCATAATCTCATCTTTAGCATTCACATTTTAAATAGAAAAAAATGTGCAGATATACAATAATGTAATGACTATAGCACAGGAATTTAATGAACCACTACAATTACAGAACTAGGGTAGGAATCTAAGTGACTAACAGTAACTAGCAGATGCTTCATATGTGAGCTTGTTTGAGAAGGGACCTCTGGGGGCGGCAGAACTGAAGATAATGTAGCTGGGGCAGTGACGCTTTCCAAAGGTTCACGCCTAAGGATACAGATGTGCACATTCAGCCTATGCAAGTGTTTGAAAGTGACTGTCAAGCAGTGCTATCAGTGAGCCCAGCCCCCAACACAGCCAAGCCAGCAGAGGAAATGAAAATGTCTCTCTGCACACCAGAGTGCCAGAAGACATAATGAGAAAGAAGCACATCTACTCTACGAAACAACAACATCAAAGGCAAATTTCTACTAAGAAGATTAGATAGGCAGATTTGCATCCCACTACTTTCAGCCTGAAATAAGCCAATGTGGAAAAAGAACTTATTTTTAAATGTCCATTACAATTTCATCTAAGTACTAAGATCACCTCTGGAGGAATATAAAAGAGGCATAAACTATAAATGCATCTTTTCTTCTCTTAACCCCATAGTTTCACTCTAAAATCAGGAGAAGAGAAATGAGCCAGGTTTCTGAGAGTCTCATTCTTATTTATTCAATAATAAGCATACAATGACTTCTTGCAGGGAGAGAGAGCTCATCTAGAGTTGTTGTTTAGTACTCTATGAGATCTATATTTTTCCGCTCTTATTCTGTTTAAAAAAGTTTGTGTGCAAAAGCAACATCATACTTGTTCTTTTTAAAAGCTGTTGGCTTAAAATGCCCTGACAACTACTATAAAACTGTACAGATTCTTTACAAACAAGAATTTTAATTTAATGCAAAGTAAGTTCACTTTTGCTGGTTACCAGCAGTTAGAAATTAGTCAGGTCAAACAGGTCAAGTGGAGCTGACACAGGGGAATTGGAAACTGCACCAGTGACAGCCACTGGATGTTTCCATGATTCTCCTCCAGGTTGCCAAAACCAGGCACTGGGTGTCAAAAAAGACTATTTCTCCTTTGAGAGAAAAAAGTAAGTTGCAGAGTAGACAAAGAAACAAGACAATGAAATTGGAAGTCTTCCGATGGCAAATTATTAATGCCTTCTCTTTGAGAAATTGCAAGCAGGCAGAAAAGGTCTAACCTGAAGAGAAAGATCAAAGACTGAAGTAAAAGCTTTGATGCCAAAGTTGCTGTGTAGCCCCGAAAGCACTGTGCAGCCATGGTTGCAGCTGGGAAGACTGTTAACTCCAAACAAATTTTGGGATGAATTGGTGACTTAATCTCTAACCAGATACAGAAGTGGGATTAGGCAGCAATTAGTTGCCTCTGAAATTTAATGATGATATTTAATTTGCTTCTGTTGCAGAGTTTTGTATCTCTAAAAAATATTAATATGAATGAATGGCTGATATGAAAGTTTTATTTGATACAAAGTGTAATTCCCCAAATGTAACTTTACTGACTGTTATGTGGCACTATGTAAAACTATGCTATCTTTGGGGAAAGCCCAGCTGAGCCAATGAGAAAGTCACACACCTGCAAAATTTTTCATCCTGAAACAATGACCTAAAACACGAACATAATGATGATTCAAAGAACCATTAACTGCCTTTTAAACCTAACTTTGTAGTCTCTGATTTAAAGCCCACAACAATTGGTGGCAAGTTAAATATAATTTTGATTAATCTGTAAATTCATTCATTCAATACATGCATTTAAAGCTCAATTTATTGCAGGTCTTTTGCCAATGGCCTAATATAATAAAACCAAATTTCAGCCCCCACCCAGTCAGAAATCACACAATCTCACACTTTGAAGTGGTTAATGATCATTTTTCCCACTATTATTCATTCTAACTTTGCAATCTGCTTTATCCAAATCCTGTCATGTGTTCATTCATAATATTGCTATCTATCTTCAATGAAAAAAAAAAATATTTTACCTGCTTGGGAAGAAATTTCCCTTGTTTGTTACAAAAAAAATTCAGATAAAGTTGGGTGAATGTCATGCACCAAAATAAATTACCATATGGGAAGTAAAGATATTAATCATACTATTTGAGCCTCTAAAAATAGATTTCATATATTTTTATTCCTTCGCTGTTTAGCAAAAATATTTATGTAACTAAATAGACAGCATGTATATATTTCCAATGTTATTTGCTAGCAAAAGACTATCTCCAAGGCAAATGACCACTCAGAATCTTAATCCTATGTCTCATTTGTTGCTCCCTGGTGGATTTTTGCACAAAACAGTTGAGAGGAGAGATGAGCTGGAACCAGAAGGACCAGGATGTAGTTTAAAGCCACAAAGAAGTCTCGTGGCAGTGTTTTCAGTTCAGACTGACTTATTCTTCCAGGACTCAAGAGACCCACAGCAGGATACGGGATATCTCTATGCATTGTGCTAGGGAAAGGGGACAGTATCTTCTTACCTGGGAGAAAACTTCACATATACTAACTGGGAACTTCAGAGTACAATGGGGGCCATTTTTTCCTGAATTTTAAATGGTTGTTTGATGTGCATTGCTCCTATAATTTAATTTTTATTCATACATTTTAGAGAGATTCCCATATATTTTTAAAAGCAATGAAATATTTATTACTAGCTTATATCAAAAAATATAGCTTAAAGCTTTAGAAAAGCACATAACTATTTCTCTTAACCCCAGAAAATTTCTTAACCACTGAAAATATTTCAACTTGGTGGTCAAAAGATGTAGCTACCTGCTTGTAGAGTGATTTGTTACATTAGTGAATAAATGAATGTGTGAATGAGTAGACAAATGAGTATACAGCATCTTCAAAATAGTAGTGGATTTGCCCTTTCCTGTAGTACCATCATTTCAATAACAAAGAGCTTCATTCCTATGTTATACCATCTGCTTAAGATGTTTCACTCTTTATCAATACATAAATGACTCTGGATCAGGCAAATATCACACACAATTTCATAATTATAAAACTACTGGATTTGTTCAGCTTTAACGTTCTTGCTACCTACCAACTTTCCTTATTTGTTAACGGACAACGAAAAACATTCATCTTAAGGCATAGTATTTGTTCTAATATAAATATACAGTTTTAATTATTGCTTGCCATAAAAATTTAAATGGCACTCCTAGAAAGTACATCATTCCTTCTGTAATAGTGAAATGGTCTGCAAGTAGGATATCTACATGAGGAAAAAAAATAAGAAAAAAGACTCTTTTTCAAGGCTTTGCCAGTTTATCAAATTTTATATTGCCTGTATTAGCACATTTAGTTGAAATTTCTATTTCCATAAATTTCTTCCAATATAAGGCAATCACATGATTTGATTCCTTTGCATTTTAGTCTTCATTTCACTCGCTCACTTTCTCGTACCCCTGTGCATCACAAGCTGTTAGTCCTCCAAGTTAACAGCGAAGTTACCATCAAACTTGCTGATGCTCAGGGTCTTCTCTATCCCACCATCAACCACACATTTACATATTCAGTACATCTGAGCTTTATGTTTTTGTTTTTATTTTTGTTTTGAGACAGGATCTCACTTTGTATTTTGGGCTGGCCCTGAACTCACTATGTAGCCAAGGCTAGCCTTGAACACACAGCAATCTTCCTGCCTCATCCTCTTGAGTGCTGGGGTTACAGGTGTGAACCATCACATCTGGCACTGTGGTATGTGGTACCAGGAATTGAACTCGGGACCTTGCTCTTGCCAGGCAGATGCTGGAACCACTGAGGTAAATCCTTGGCCTTATATAGAGCTTTATATTGTTATTTCTGGGAAGCACATAATATCTGAGGTAGCTTCTTACCTGAATATGTCCCCTCTATTAGGCATGATGCAAAACTACGGTGAATATTTCAATTATAATGTTTTAAATTCCTATGGTAAAAGACACATTGCCAATAATCCCCCTCAAAATACTCCTCTTTATTTTGAACACACATCTCATCATTCTTGTCACCTTCTGAAGCAGTTCTGCAAGTTTCTTTGCTGCTTCCATGTCCTGAAGCTATTCAAAATGTGTAAGGCAATTTATGTCACATAAAAACATTATAGCACGTTCTCGTCTATCATGTTCATTGACTCTGGCACCAAGTCACATGTGGCTCTTACTCAGAGTTAAAATGATCACAAAGGGTAAATGTTTTGAGTGGATTCAGGACGTCAAGGCAGCCACGACAACACAACTCAAAACACTCATGAGAAAGGACTTCAAGAACTGCTTCAGAAAGTGGAAGAATGATAGCATATGTGTGTTCAAAGTGAGGAGGATTAACAGCAATGTTACTCATGCTGTAATACGTTTAAAAAATTTAAACATCATTGTATCATTTGATCAGACTTTACATGCATTAGCAAGAAAAGGACTGCAACAATGTGCTTTTTCTAATCTATTTCCAAGTGCAGGGACTGAAATTAAAAAATACAGCCATCCTTTTGATCCCTCAGGGATCAACTCCAGCTCCCAACCCTCAGACATACAGATCCACAACATCAAGTCCCTCATGTAAAGAGACACAGAATTTGCATGTTAACTATTCATATATTCCTATATACTTTTAATGACCATGAGATTATTTATAATACAAGGTAAACACTATGTAAATAGTCATTATGCTATATGGGGAATAATGACAAGGAAGAAAGTCTATCCATGTTAACAAATTTTTTTCAATCTGAAGTTGGTTGAATCCAAAAAGCACATGGTTATGGAGGGTTAATTGTGTTTCTCTACTAAATTCCAGGTTGATGAACAAGAAACCACATCAACTTGTCCATGGGCTGCAGGGAAAAGTTTTATTTTTTCCTTTCAGGTATTCCTGACTTGCTCTTTCGAAAGCTGTAATATATTCTTACTTAATTCACAGATTTATTTTAACCTTTTGCCAAGGTTAGATGTAATATAAGCATCTCAACATTGCAGCAATTTCAGCGTCTGAAGAAGATTATTTGAGATAAATGAAAACTAAGCAGGGGTCACTAGAATGCACAATAGAACAAAACATATCATCTTTTCTGTCAAAATGGAAAAAAATAGCCATTAGCAAAGTTGCATAACTAAATCTCTTGTTTTAAAGATGCTTTAACATATAATCATTAAAACCATTTTAAACCATTACAAAGATTTTGACAAACATTCACTCAAACTGCAGCCAGACTCTTCAAACTTCAGGTTTCATGTACTTGATTCTTCCACTCCCCCACGTCACCCAGTCCCCAGCATTGTTCGGCACTCACAGGGTACAATAGTGTTATTTTTGCGCTCTCCTTCTGTGGTTTGCCATCTGACTAGAATGTGCTAAGTCATTACTTTCAGCTCACTGGGGCAGTCCAGACACTGTGTTCTCACTAAGGGTGAGGAAAGCCTTACTCAATAGCACCCTCACCAGCGGAATGGCCACAAAGTGCTGCTTAATTTTCTCTACATCCACACTCACAAAGAAGCCCAAAGTATTTCATTCTTGAAGAAGCAAAAAGAGAAGAGACCCCTTCTGTGAATGTAGAGGGAGAGGTCCTCACAGGAGATCACCCTGACTTCTGCCACCAAACCCAGTTGGGGGTTCTTAAAACCATGCACATGTTCACTTATTAGGATTCACAGAACTCACTGAAAGCTACTGTACTAAACTAAGCCATGAGAACAACTGTAGGCAATAGAATCTGTGCTGAAAGTCCAGCTTCCATTGTCCTCCATTCACAGTTTTGGAACTTGATTTCCTGGTACCAGTGTGTGACATGGCATGGACTACCACCAGCTAGGAAACCTCACCCAAGCCCCATCATTCAGGGTGTGACTCCTTGTCTCCAATTCAGGGCCTCTGAGCATCAGTCAAAGCCCCTATTTTCAGTCAGGCCATTGATCATTTTAGTGTGAAAAGTCCCCTTACTAAAATAGAATGAGTGTGTCCATCCTCAACTTTAAATAACATTGTTGAACTGTTTAGTTAAGAAAGGTCTCCAGTGGCGGGGATTTAGCTCAGGGGTACTGGAGACTGCCTTGCAAGTGCAAGGATCTGGGTTCCATTCCCAGTAACCACATACAACAATGCCAGGCGTGCAGACTCATGCCCACCAGCAATCAGTACCACATACCACAGTGCCAGGTGTGGTCGCTCACGCCTGTAATCCCAGCACTTGAGAGGCAGAGGCAGGAGAATTGCTGTGAGTTCAAGGCTGAGCTCAGGGCCAGCCTGAACTACAAGAGAGACCCTGTCTCAAAAAAAAAAAAAAAAAAAAAAAAAAAAGTCTGCAAGAGACAATGTCACATCAGGCATTCCAGTAGCTTAGTGACTACTTTCTCCAAAGTTGCCATCAAGGGCAGAATTCTTTTAAGGTCAATTTCTGTACTGTACACCTATATTTTCTCTTAAGCCTTTGACTTGAGGTATTTTTCTTTACAGTATGATACTCATTATAGCTGTAACTATGTCTTAGGCATTTTGAAAGTCAAAAGAGATTTACTTAATAAGATAGTGGTTAAGAACGGTAGTTTATAAAAAAAATTATGGAGGGAAGGGAAGGAATGATAGACAGAAAATGCACTATAATGCCTCCTGAGAAACACAGATCTTGGTTCTGTTGCTCAGAACAGACACAAGTATGTGTGGAGCTTTCATGCCCACTGGCAAGTGGAAAAATGCACTGTGGTGGCATCTAGCTTTTGCCCAGGATGGAAAGATACAGCCAGTTCTGCAGATAAAGATGAAAAGCACATAAACAGTAGCTTGCACAGGATATTGACAGTGATTCCTTAAGGCCCCTGCCTATGTGCTGACTTCTGGATCTGTGTCACCATTTAGATTTTAGTTCTCAGAAGCCCTATAAAGCATAAATATAGTAAATAAGTGACCTTTATGAATTCTTTACCTTGTAGTTTTTTCTTGAGATAACAGTAGGCTAAATTCTGATGAGTTAAAGGAGAATAAAAGAGAAAATATGAATTGAAATAACTGAATGAGGACCAAAAGGAGAAAGATGAGAAACACAGCCTCAGAGGCATCTGTCTCATCTGCGCATCAGGTGGCAGAAGAACAATCCCTCGGGCCCTTGGCTGACCCTGTTTATCCCTCAGAAGTTGCAGCCAGATACTGTATAACATCAGCATGAAACATTTGGGTTGAACACTTGGCTAAGCTACTGATGAGATGTAACTTGGGCAAATCAATTATGCTTTCTGGGTCTATGTCACTGTAATTTACAAATAATGAGAATTCAATCACAGAGTGGGCATGAGCTTAAATGAGATGACATATGGGAAAATACCTTGTTAAATGTGTTTTTTAACTGCTATACAAATGTGTTATGATTAGCTGAGCAAACTGAAGGAGTGTTACACATTTACATATATACTATTTACAAATGTGTGTGTCTATATATATATATTTGTAAATAGTATTTATACTATGTAATATATATATACATATATATATATACTATGTTATATATATATATATATATATATATATATATATATATATATATGCACACACAGAACATAGTAAGTTTGAGAGAAAATAATAGTGCTTTCAAGGTGTACCATAAAAAGAGCTTCATAGGGGCCAGGGATTTAGCTCAGTGGTTCTGGTGCTTGTCTTGCAAGCACAAGGACCAGGGTTCAATCCCTGGTAACCACATATCATATTGGGCATGGAGACTCACACCCAGCAGCAAGCAGTACCACATACCTCAGTGCCGGGCGTGGGGCTCATGCCTGTAATCCCAGCACTCGGGAGGCAGAGGCAGGAGGATTGTGATGTGAGTTTGAGGCTGAGCTCAGGGCCAGCCTCAACCACAAAGGAGACCCTGTCTCAAAAAACGCTAAAAAAAAGAGCTTCATAGCTGAATGCACAGAATTGTACACATCTCTGCAGGAGACACAGCACATGTGATAACACTGAAGGCTCCTGAAATTCCCATGAGTGTGAACACTATGTGAGACTGCACCGAGTCCCACATTTTAACACAGAAACTTCATTTGCTGTACTACTGTATTCAGTAGTAAAACCCAGTGGAAGCAGTGGTCCAGAAAAGAAACTGAGAGGTAACGCATGTCGGGCAGAAGATTCCTGTTTAAAAATATAACAAGAATGCATTATTTCCTAATATTGGGTATTTTATCACGACTACTAAGGATGAAGGAGCCAACATAGATGCTTCTGGGGAGAGCATGACCCTACTCTGCACTGCTAAATTTGTATCTTCATTTTCATCTCTGAGCTTTCTTAAAAATCACAATTTTCCTACTTATTTTCTACAGGTTTCAACTTTCAACTGTTTTCTCTAGTCTTCTAATCTTCTTCCCTCATGAAATACACTACAACACACTCTAAGAAGCCTATGTCCAGTTTAACCAAGTCTCCAGGACTCTGCTGTCTGCACACACCACTGAGGTGACAAGCTCACTGGGGACTTTGCCTTGTCTCCTACCCTGCCCTCCAAAATGTCACCTCACAAGACAAACACAAAAGCAGAGGATACTGGAGTGAAGTTTCATTTTCCTTTACCAAACATAAAATGTCACAATTACTAAGGAGTTTTTAATGATTATCATACTGGCAGTTTCTAACTTAACAAGTCTCAACCTTTAGTAGATAGGTGTCCCATTCTATCTACTGGTATTACTAGTCTGCTTTTATAAAGATAGAGTCAGAAATGTATGGATTCAGAAACAACTAAGAAGTAAAATTTCCCATCAAAATCAAGACATGCTAGTGCATTTCTAGTTCACTAATCTGGTACCAAGTGAATTTGGGCAAAGTCTCACCCCCCCACATATTTGTGTATATATGTGTATGTGTGCATGCCTGTATATGTGTATATACATACATACAATATACAAATCTAAATTAAAATTAACAATCCAGCTAAAGTATTCTTAAGAAACACTAAATACAGAATATTAATTACTGCAATAAAACATCAGAATTTCTTTTTTTAAACAATGCACATCACGTTTCTTAAGAAAAAGAGTAATTTTAGAAAGCCACTATAATAAAAACTGCATGATACTGTGAAAATAACAGACCTGAGGATCAGGGGATTAAATTAGAAGATCCAGAAACAACTCGAGATACACTGAGTCACCTCATCTTTGACAAAGGAGCCAAATATCCTCCATAGAGGAAAAATAGTATCTTTAACAAATGGTGCTGGAAAAACTGGGCTTTAACCTGCCAAAAACTAAAGGTAAGTCTATCTCCTTCACCGTGTACTAAACTAAAATCAAAGTGACCTAAATATTAAAACAGAAACACTAAACCTGCTCCAAAACAGATTGGGTAGAATTTTTAAAGACATTGACTTATGAACAAACCTCTATAGTACAAGAACTAGTAGAAGAAATCAACAAATGGGATCTTATCCTATTAAAAAGCTTCTGCACAGCAAAGGAAACCACCACAGAGCAAAAACACAACCAATAATATAGGAAAGAATCTTTACCAGCTGTGTCTTAGACAAAGGGCTACTATCTAGAATATATAAAGAGCTTTAAAAAAGCAGCTCCTCCCCAGCACTTGGGAAGCGGAGACAGGAGGATTGCTGTGACGTGAGTTTGAGGCTGAGCTCAGGGCCAGCCCAAACCACAAAGCGAGACCCTGTCTCGAAAAAAAAAAAAAAAAATCAGCCCTTCAAATTTAAAGACACAGTTTAAAAATGGGCATCTGAAATGAACAGATACTTTTCAGAGGAAGAAGTAAAAGCAGCTAAAAAGCACATGGAGAAATGCTCAATATCACTGGTAATTCGAGAGATGCAGATGAAAACAACACTGAGGTTTCATCTCACTCCACAAAGAATGGCTGCTTTCTCAAAACTAGCAAGCAACAAATGTTGACGAGGCTGGGGAGAAAAAGCCACTGTTGGTGGGAACGTACACTTGTGTAACCACTGTAGAGATCAGTTTGGAGATTCCTTAACAAACAAGGATTAGAGGTCCCATTTGACCCTGTTATCCCTCTGCTAGGTATATACATAAAAGAGTTAGAAGATTCACATCACAGTGATTTATGTGAACCCATGTTCATAGCAGCTCAGTTTGTAATAGCTAAATCTTGGAAACAACCCAAATGCCTATCAACTAGAGACTGGATAAAGAAGATGTGGTTCTTTTATAGAATGGAGTATTAGTCTGCCATAAAAATGATAAGACTGAGTCATTTATACTCAAATGGATATATCTTGAGAACATATTCATAACTAAAAAGAGTCACAGATGTGTATCGTATCTTATTTGGCATGAGAAAATGAAGAGCAAATGAGTTCTAGAATATATAGTAGATATTGTGAAATAGAAAGTGTTTAAAAGGAAATGGGATGCAGGGGTAAATAACAAGGAGTAAAATAATGTGATGGTAATTTTAAAAAGGAAATCAAGCTTATGTATACAAGAGGCAGGGGTTGTAGGGTGGGTAAGAAAATAGGAAAGAATGAAAATTAAGTTGTGTCATATACTGGTACAAATTTTGAATGATGAATATGATCATGATGTGTATATATAATGTACAAAGATTTGAAATTTTTTAAAAAGTAGTTTTAAATTCATAAATAATCTCAAAAAAACCATTTTTTTTAAAAAAAGTCTTATTTTTTGCCTGCTAGTATACAAGAAGTGTGAATTAACAAAACAAAAACCCAACAAAAAAACTAACTCATTGCAAACAACAAAAAATGAAATCTCTATATTTGTGATTTGGTCATTTTAATGATATATAATTTTATTTTACTTTAGTATTTAAGCATCTTTCACCTTTACTTTAGTATATCTTTAAAATACATCTTTGCATGCACATGTGCCACCTTACAATCTCTAGTGGCACCACACATACAGAGTTAGATCCAAGCTATGTACATGACAATGATATCTGTCATAAGTTTAAGTCTCATTGTCATAATTTGTTCATTTCCGGGTTCCTGTGCCAATACGAATATACTTTCGAGAATTCCTTTGAGCATATAACAATGATTTCTCTTCCTGTTTTCTTAGCCAAAATGTAGCCTTTTCAATAGAAGAATTGCATATGAATTCTTCAGGTCCTAAAAACTCCCCCAATACATGTAGCTAGAGTGAACAAAACTTTAAATGAAGGTAATAATTTAGTTCACATTTTGTGTAAGAATATCATTTGCAAAGTATACAAATGAAGCTCAAAAACTAAAAATAAAGTATAAATCCTCTATATCTACTACAGCAAAATAAAATAATATCAACTACATGTTTAATAAACAAGAAGTTCCTACAGGGAAACTATATATACTATATTTTTCATAAATAAGAATCTCTTGTGTGGTGGCTCACACCTGTAAACCCAGCACTCAGGAGGCAGAGGCAGGAGGATTGCTGTGAGTTTGAGACTGGCCTAGGCTACAGAGAAGCTCAGGGCCAACCATGAACTACAAAAGTGAGACCCTGTCTCAAAAAAATAAAAGAATCTCCTTCCACTTTAAAGAAAAAACATTGAATAGTGATTAAAAACATGAACTTGGGAGTCACTATGATCTCTGGCATATTCTTCACTTCAAGTGTCTTGCTGTGGTTTGAGTAAGGTTTTTGTTCTCAGGTTGAAATTTATTCCCCAGTGTGAGATAATAAGTGGGACCATATGGGACTTTTAAGAAGAATTCATGGCTTTCTTTCATAAATGGATTGGTTCCTTCATGCAGCTGATAAATGTATGGACCCGTGGGTTAATGGATCATCTGTATAAAATCCAGTTTGACTGAATCTCTTGCACACTTTTGTTTCTTGTCCGTTTAGAGATGAAGATGTAGCTTAGACACAAAATGGCTTGACACACTCACACGGCTTGGTGTTTGACACCAGCACCACAAAACCAACAAACAAAACAAACAAACATAAATTTATTTTTATGGCTCATCCAATCTTCCACACTGTGTTATAAGCAACAGAAAACAAATAAAAATAATGCCATCTATAAAACAGGTCTATTAACAGCACTTACCTTATAGAATTAGGGTGACTCTTTCTCCTTTTTGGCAGTCCTGGGGATTGAACCCTGAGATACAACCTGAGCCTTTATAATTTTTTCTTTTTAAATACTGAGACAAAATCTCACTAAGTGATTAAGTTTCCTTGGCTGAGTTTGAATTTGCAAACTTTCTGCTTCAGATTCCCAGAGTGCTGGGATTGTAAGGGTGTTCCCCTGCCCATATAAGGGGAATCTTACATAAACCACGAACTTGGGAGGGCTACTAGCTGTCTCAGTTACTTTTCTCTCTTTGCTGAGACAAAATTCCCGAGACCCAAAGTTAAAGGGGGGAAGGTTTATTTGATTTACAGTTCACAGTCCATAATGGGCTGGCTCCATGGCAGAGTAGAAGAGAAGCAACACTTCATGGTGGTGAAAGCCAGTGAAATAAACAAGGGACCCTAACAGCATCTTTCTGTTAGAGCATCTTGCTCTTTATTAACAAAGAGGCTTTGGGAGGAGAGACCTCTAAACACAAGCCATAACAATAGCATATAAAAATCATGATTTATGAATTAGCTATAATTATTATGATCCACATTCAACGTGTTTCATTTCATCACTAATTCACCATGTGAAAATCAAATAAGCCTGGATTGTGTTAGGTCATTTGTCTCTGAGACTGTTATATCTACAAATATCAAATTATTTGATAAATATAAAACTACTGTAGTCTTTTGAAAATAAAATTCCTAAGACATGTCAGTGGCCACACAAAGCACACCTAAAAGGGAACACTTCCAAAAAAATCCTTCCAACATTACTCTTTTCAAATCTACATCAAAGGAGTAATTCTGCATGAATCCCAAATAACAGGAGGCCCTTCTTTCTGGGCACATGGGAAGGTTTTTCACTGTTTTAATGACCTCAAAAACATACCACCCTGTCTTTTAATCATACTCCTCCCAGTACATGTCAATATTTCCATAACCTCTGTCAAAGTATATCAAACAGAATGCAGTTAAATGAACATAGACTTGTTGGAAGATTGCTGAGGGTTTAGAACTCTAAAGCAATGCATCTTTATAACAAAATAACACTAGATTTTAATAATCTTGGCTCATGCTAAGATTGTATATCAACTTATCTTCACAATATAACCTGAATTTCATTTCATAACATCTCCTACTCGTGCTTATTTAGAACTGTAGATTATTAAGTGTCTTCAATTAATGATTTTTGCATTTTTCCAAATTAAATTGCCTTCCCAGACTAATTTTCTAATTCAATTAAAATGAGCCATCCAGTTTTCTTAGCATGATTTGCTCTTTATAAACCCCCTGCCATGTCTCCCTTGTTTTCATTGTTTCAATAGGCCAACTGCTGAAATGAAGCTGCGGATAAAGAAATCCTGTTTCACAAGTTCCCTACATTAGTCTGCTGATGGTATTGTAACAGAGTACTGCAGCCTGAGTGACTGAAGCAATAAACGTTGTTTTTGATGTGTTACAGTTCTGGAGGACAAAAGTTTGAGTCCAAGTCAGCAGGGTCTCTTTCTGTCTAGGACTGAGAGAGAAAACCTCTTCCCTAACTCTCTTCTAGCTTCTAATGTTTTTTTTTTTTTTTTTAGTCATCTTTATGTTCCTTGCATCATAGATGCATTTTTCAGACTTCTGCCTTCTACTTGCATACATGACACCGAGCCCAAAATACAGCTTGTCATAATGACACCAGCCATTACTGCATTTGGAGTCCCTCCTGCTTCAGTATAGCCTCATCTTAATTAATTATATCTGCAACAATTCTATATCCACCTAAGATCATTTTTAATGTACACAGAATTAAAGCTTCAACATATGAATTCAGAGGGTCAGAACTCCACTCATAACTCTTTAGAAAACAAATTCTTTTTAGAGAAATGTCAATTTAAGAAAACACTTCAGCTACAACCCTCCATCCTGTACTTCCCAGACATTGGAAAGCAAACCAGCAGCAGGAGTCTGTCTCTCTTTTAGTTTTTCCCCCATGATTCTCATTGAATTTGCCATCTACAAGTATTGCTTGATTAAGGCCTTTCAGCTTACAAATCATGTGGCTGTCTCTTAGGACTCTACCCAATAACAAACTGGCAGATATAGAGTTATGTTAAATATCTTTATGAAGGAATCATGTGTTAGAAGTTAAACCTACAGACTCTGGAGCCAGAACATATGAATGGATGCCAGATTCCACGCCTCCCAATTGCTTGACCTTGGACGAACTTTTTATGTTTCCATCGTGTATGAAAGTGAGACGTGCAAGAGTAAGAATGTCATCCATGAGCAAGAATTAACGATGTATACATTTAAAATGTTCAGAATAGTGCCTGGTACATGACAGATGCTCAGTAAAACTAAAGCTATTATTCTACAAATGATAATACTGAACCTAGAAATATAAAATACCTTCTCAAAGATAATGAGGTCAATTATGTGACGCAATCGTAACCTCAAAACTCCTAAGGACTTTCCTTGTCTCCAACTAACACTTCAGTATCACTTCATTTTTACTGTGCATAGACCTTATACTGTGAAATAATGGAGACATTTGGATACATTCTTGGTCACAGGAAATACAGTATCAGTGAACACTACTGTATTCTTAAGTTACCACAACTACAGGACAGCCTGAGAGGGAGCCAAGTTCAAGCCTGGAAAGTCCTTCCAGAATCCCATTAGTTAGCCTTTCAGACCCTGGCAGTACGCTGATGGCTGGTTTGTCTACACCAAAAGATGTAAATCAGAAGGAAAAAAGGTCACATGTTGCCTGTTTCCCTCCTGCATGTTTTCCTGGAGCCAAGAGAATTACTACTTTTAGTACTACTACTACTATTACTATTATTCAACCTTGCTAAACTCCTCTACATCTCTTAGCAATGCACTATTCTCTCAGCCAAATTTGATTCTTATTACATTTCTCTTAAAAAATTATTTTTGTTTTTTATTTTCAAATGTCTTGAGAAACCCTCTCTGACTTCCTGGTATGACACAGTTAGGCCTCTTCTGTTTCCTTTAGGATATAATTATCCTCCATCAAAGTAATGCTGAGCTATACTGTCATCATTGGCTTCTTGGTCTCTATTTCCCAGAACACTAAGAATAACTTATTTGTTTCGGCATTGAAAGCAACTAACACAGAGACTGTTACATAAATATTTACTAACTGGAAGAGTGACTGGAAGATTGAATGGATTAATATATGAATAAAAGAAATAAGAGGTCAGAGAGTTGGTGTCCAACCATTAAGCACATTATCATTTAATTTGACTTCTGACCAGAGAAAAGAAGGGTAAGTGATGAGAACAAATGTTGGTTTTATGCATAATATTAATCATTTAACTAAACTTCATAAATTGTTTTGCTGAAATCATAAATTTTTTAAAATATAAAATTTCACTACCAGCTATATATCCTGATTGAGATGTGTTCAAATCTTCAAAGTGTTCTTTTGATTCCTTTAATCAATAGCTGTTTTAGAAAGCCCTTCATTTATATCCAAATTCATTTTCTTCATTTCTCCTTATTAGAGGCAGATTTTTCAAACGAGTTAAGTAGATCAGCAATTTTAGAATCATGATTAACTTCAAGTATTTTTGTCAGTTATTAGCATGTCCCTTCTCTCTCTAGGACTAGAATTTTTTCTCCAGTTTTAAAAGGCCATCTGGCTTATTTTCAAGATTTTTGTTCCATGTAGCTCAAAAATACAGCCAACTTTATGCTATAGTAGCAATCTATGTTTAAATAATTCTAAGCATAGATATTTATCACACTTCAGGTTTTGAACAGTACACAGGGATTCTCTGTTATGTTGATATGTTAAGTACTAAATAAATAATTAGGATAAATCTAAATTTTAATTCATCTAAATCAAGCAAATAAATCATTACTAACATACACCAAAAAAATCTTACAAATAATTTAAATAAATATTTTATATTTGAGGATATTAAAATAAACATATGCATATTTATAGACTCCAACAATTCCACTGCTGGGAATCTGTCCAAAGGCCCACAAAATTAAAAACTCCAACATTTATTACTGTATCAGGAAATAAAAAAACAAATAAATGTTTATCAATAAATAGGCAGCTGAAAATCTGTGGTATATTGATATCATGGTCTATTACTCTGTTTTTTGTATATGAGCTCATAGAAAGATACAAAGGAGGTCTGAGGATTATTTAGCTCAGTGGTTCTGCAACTACCTTGAAAACACAAGGGCCCAAGTTCAACCTCTGGTATCACAAAAAAAAAAAAAAAAAAAAAAAAAAAAAAAAAAAAAAAAAAAAAAAAAAAAAAAAAAAAAAAAAAAAAAAAAAAAAAAAAAAAAAAAAAAAAAAAACAAAGAAAGAAAAATAAGAGAATATCCAGCAGGTTGTTACTGGGAGGAGAAAGAAATTTAGAGGAAGTGGAAGTGAGAAAGAGAAAGGAGAGATAAACATTTACATATAAAAAAAGAATTTAGGATACAACCTCATTTCTTTAAAACTTTATGTATAAATGAATATGAATACATATCCATAAGAAAATAAGTATGGATTTATGAAGTCACTATAGTGCAATATGTACAGCTTTCCTATACATACTGCATATACTGGGCTTTTCTTATTTGAAAAATTATTAACTTGTGATTGATTTAACTTTTATATCATTACATATATAATTTGAAATACATTAAAGTTATTATTGTGATATTATAAGCAAAATACAATATATAATACACAATTATATGATGTGTGCATATGTGATATACATGTGCATATAACATATGAGTTATACATAATATACATAGTGAATGAATGAATCAGACCAAGCATTATATATCAATACACGAGAATTCAAATCTAGCCACTGGGCAAGTACTACTTTAGAGACTACATCACCAGCATATAGTAAACCTGCTTGACAAATTGTTTGTTCTATCAAGTATACTCTTTTTAAAAGAGCCTTGGCTGATTTTGAATTTGAATTTTCTTTGAAGATTCAGTTAATGTCATATCTACTTAATTGGTCTTTCCACATTTTTTCAAATGTTTGACCTCTACAAAAAGCTTCAAAATTTCTCTTACATTTACATAATTTTTGGTATTTCATTTTGAGAAATAAAATGCAACACTATGTAGGAAATGTCTGAACTCTCACTGCTTCACGTTCACAACCATCAGATTTTATCAATTGCCCTTCAAACTGAACAAGAGTACTGCAACAGGAGAAGAGCATGTCAAAATCTAAAGACAAACACAAACTTGGGGAAGACACACTAATTCTGCCTGATTAAAATGAACTAGTGTCTTCATGAACCTAAACTTGAATAAATAAAATGTGTAACTTACTTACATTTCAGAAAGTGTGTTAACTACTTTTGTGTATAAAAGGTAGGAAGTAGGAATTGTCAAAATATCCAAGTACTGATGCAGGAAATAAAGATTAATCCAGGTATAATTTCTATGCCATTATCATTACCATATGTCTCCTTAATTAGCTTCCCTCTCTGGGACTTTGATGTTTTGCAAGATTTTCTCTCCCAAAACAAATGCAGTTATAAGGTAATAATTAATTAATTTTTAAAATTCTTAATGAACCAATGACATGTATAATTGCTCATCACAATTACTAATCCAGGCAAATAAACCAGTGTTGCATATGTAGTTGAATTAATTTATTTAGAGAAAAATAACTTGGTATCGTGGATCAATGCATGATTTCTATTACTTCTTTAAAATCATGAGAACAATTCAAGATACATGCTGGATCTCAAAGCACCCACTGACCTCCATTTTGAATCCAATGTTCCATAGTCATAGGGTAAACTGGAGTTAAACATCAGCTTTATTTTGATTCAACATTTATTTTAAAACAGCAAATATCTCTGAAAAGGTGCATCAGGATTCATTTACCAAAAAACGAAAACCTGCTCAGAGATGACCCTACTAAAACACGACTTTTTGACCTTACACCAAGGCTAGAAAAAGACAAGGGGGAGTGTGTGCTGAGCTCTCAACAACTTTCCAATTTCACTTACAAAGACCTGAGTAATAGAAACCAGAAGGCAAACATATCAGTAGAGATAATAAAATATTTTATTGGCTTTTCACATCTATCTCTTTAACTTCTTCAATCTAGATTTTTTGTTTTTCCTCCTTTTCAGAAATACTGATGAATCTATCACTTCTGGACTAAATCAAATGAGTGAGTTAAAACAATCCCTTCCAAATCACTCATGATAGATGCAATAAAGGATAAATCATTGGCCATTCTGAAAATTTCTCACACAAGAACGAGCTTAAATGTACATATCCAAAATTGACAGTACCTTCCACCCGTGAAAACTGGAAATAGAGTTTAAAATATTGAAAATGTGAAAATTTGGAGTTTTTCATTTTCTGATATTTTTACAACATAATGAGCATGAAAGTAGTAAATATAACATTGTAATGAATGCATGTTGTCCATTCATAAAACACAGAGATCTCACCGAAGAATACTATACTATGCATTTCAAACCATGGTTCCATGAATGATTTAGCATGAGGTCAGAACAGGTTTTCTTATTAAAATGCTGTTTCCTTTACAAAACGACCACTCTGAACTTACAGTTACCCTTCAAACTCTTATAGTGAATAATTAAAACTAAACTACAAAGCATATTTTGGGAGGCTGATTACACTCTAGATTGTAGGTTTCTGCTTAGTGACTCATTTTAAAATGGTTGCCAGTTCCCAGAGGGATAACTCTTCTATCAGTCTTCCCCAACAAAACTGTCTAATCTCACAAAGCAGATCCAAATCAGAGTAAAATGATCTTGTTCATGACTCACCATATTGACACCAGGGTCCATGATATCCCTGTGAACACTAGCACAGCAGGGCTTTACCGTCTGAGCACTTGCTCTCATCAAAACAAGTCCCCACAGCCAAGGCAGCTTTAGGAGGGTCAGCATGGAAGGTGAGGGAACAGAGCTGAGAGAAAGAAAATCACCATGTTGCTAATACAACATAATCTAGAAATTTCTATCAGACAAGAGTGTTATAACAAGTTAAGCCCTTATTCTTCAAAGCCTTACATAATTCTCTTTGTGACAGGATCTTATGTAGAAAAGCAGAGTTCCAGACCCACCTCAGCATTTATATCCCTATTTTAACAAAATACCAGAGGTCTATACACATTCAAATTTAAGAAGTACTACTCTAAAAAATTGCACATATGTACACTTTAGCCAGACAATGGATATCTAGACTACACAAAGAACTCAAAACAATCAAGTCCTCAAAACAAGAGACAGAATCAAAAAATGAGCAACCAAAATGAACAGACTCTTCTCAGAAGAAGTGTAAATGGCAACTAGAGAAATGTAAATTAAAACAACACTGAGATTCCACACATCCAGAAAGGATGCCTACCATCAAAAGTCAAATAATAGATGTTGGCAAAGCTGTGGAGGAAAAGGAACACATCTACACTGGTGGCAATGCACAGTAGTACAACAAAATGGAAATCAGTATGGTGATTCTTCAAAAACTATAACTGGACATCCCATTTGACTAGCTATTCCCCTTCTAAGTTCTTTCCCAAAGTAGTTAAAGACATTATATTACAATCATACAATAATGTTTAAAACAGTACAAAAACTAAATCTTGCAAGAGGCCTATATGTCCATCAACAGATAAATAGATGAAGAAAGTATGATAGTTATACACAACAGAGTCCTACTTTGTTGTAAAGAAGGGTGAACTTGAGTCATCTGGAGGAAAATGGATGCATTCTGTGATCATAATATTAAGTAAAATAAGATATACAAACATTAAATATTGCATGGTTTCTTTTACATGAAAAGCCTAAATAATCAATAAATTAAAGAGCAAAGTAAGAAGTAATAAACAACAGGAAGGCAGAACTTTTGCAAATGCAAAGTGGACATTAAAATAAAGATGTGTTATGTACATGTATCAATTCTACACAATGAATATAATCATTGTGTACTGCAGACACGTGTCTTTAAAAACTGAAAAATAAAAAAAGAAAGTGCATGAGTAAGAAGACCAGGTGGCCAAAAATCTAAAAATGAAATAAAAATTCCAATCCTTACTCAGAATGAAAGAACTATGAAAGGTTTCATACAAAAACAGTTCATCTCACTGTTCTTAATTTCAGGGATTCCTAATATCATTGAGCTGGTATCAGGGACAGATCATTCACTGATCGGAAACAAGTGAGCAGCAGCAGCCTAGCATTATTTAGAAATACAGTGACCCTTGGTGTACTGCTCACTAAACCCGCTTAGTATGAGGAGTCTGTGGCAGTCTTACTGAAATATTTTAAGAGCAGAATGCACGTTGGAGAAGGAAGCAGGCTGCCGACAAACTTCCAAAGGTAGAGAAAGAAGAGCAGGAGAGATGAATTGTGCTGTGTTGCCACATTGACTGCAACACACTGAAGCGTTTTAAGTGACTTTGCAATAGCCATAAACATATAACACAGGTGAAAGAGTTACCAAATAGAACCTTCTCCCAGCATGAATGAATATATAATGTCACTAGTTCTGCCACCTAAGTGCTGTCAAACACACTCTGAAGGTTCTGAAATACCCTCCTAAGACATTTGAGAAAAGGACTCCACACCTCATCTTAAAAGTAAACTGCCTCCACAGCTCTGCAATTAATCATGACAAGCATGAGTTGAGAAATCCCATTTAGATTTAGTACAGTGATTTCCCTCTGGACTTTTGAATCAACTGTGGATTATGAATTTGATGATATGGAAAGGGGGCAAACAGAAAAGAGAGATGGCAGTCAAGGTATAACCTGCCTGGCTTTAAATCAACTGTCTTTTAAATAAAGAGACAGAATATAAAGTAGTGTGTTCTTGGACCCTGAGTCGGGACCTATCATTAGAAATACTTACCAGAAAGGCTTTTGTATACTTTTGTATGTCATCTGTGAATATTCAGTCCAACATGATGCTCTGAATATGTGGTGCTACAAAAGATAGCAAAAGCTTGATGCACATGCTATGATCGAGCCCCCAAACAAAGCAAAACCTTTCCTGCTAGTGACAGAGACAGACAGAAGAATTAGAACTTACAGGTTAGGCAGTTTGGTTCATCACCCCATCGGCTCCAGCCAGGGCAGCGCTTAGGAACTATGTGCCGCTCGATGTTGTGCAACCATCTGTACACGGTGCAGTACCAGGTCTAATGAACACAGGAGTCAGGATCATTTCAAATCATTGCATTTCTTACAGTTCAAATCCTGCCAGGGATTGTTTGAGTGACAGACAGATGGATGCATGTGTGAATTTACACATATGTGGATATGATTTGTATTATATATATAATTTGTAATACATATATTATATATTATGTAATATATAATTATATATTATGTTATATACCATATATTATATGTAATATATATATATATAATATATATTATATAAGCAACCAAACTTTGTTATATGTATAGATTAATGAGAACGAAGAAAGACACCATGGTTATGATATAAGGACCAGAGGTAAAGACTCAACTTTCTAAGAATGAAATACAAAGTATAAAGAGAATAATGAAATCCTGAGGGATGATAATGTATATGCTTTTCAACTTGTCACTGAATGCTTGTCCTACATTAGTTGTACCACAGTTTGAATTTACAGTCACATGGCTATCGCCCAGCAGGGTGATTTAGCTTTGAAGGAGAGTGAATCAACTAATTGAAGGGTAGGTAGCTCTGTGGAAGAGCACAGTATAAACACAGAGTATATGTGCTGTGTTAAAATTTCATAGAGGAAGGGAGAATTATGGAGAAAAAGTTTTCAAAGTCTTCTTAGGTAGGAAATCATGAACAAAAGTTAAAAACACCGAACTACTTTGCCGTCTTGTCAACAAACATCTCTGAATAGATCACTGTCGTTCTTGTCCTATGAATGACATATTTATACTTTAGTCTCCAAATTCTAACATTTGTTTCTCTCATTCCCAAACCTTATTTCATATTTATGGATATTTTTAATCTCCACTTTCTTTAACTTTTCTTTTCCCACCATGTTAATGTATACTTTTCTCTCAAAGACAATGCTTATTGGCTGGATCATTCATTCTGACATTTCATTATTCACTATCTTGAAATGTAACCTACTATTGTTTATATCTCTCCAACCTCTAAGTATAGGTTTGCATAATTCTTATACAAACAAAGAGAATGTTTTACAAAAATGCCAAACATCCTTCAATGTTGACACTATTCCAAACTAAATGTCATACATGGAATGTATAAAATTTGAGAATAAAAACATAAAACCTGTTTTATTTACTCATAGTTGGTTTTTTCCCAATTCTGAATATCTACCTGGAAGAAAAATTTCTTTCTTTAGTTCAGACTAATACTGACAGAAATCAAACCTCATAGGAGTAGAACAAAAGTCTAAATAAAAATTCATTTTCAAAACCTTTAAGTATAAATCTCATATAAATTTGTTTTAAAATGAATTTTTCTATCACAACATGGTACTATCAAATACATAATACATGTTTCCATGTAATAAGCATGATGCATATATGTTAAATATATTTTCAGTTAATCAGCAGTTCGTATCTCTCTATACATGGCATTATTTTTCTAACTTTACAGACTAGGACACAGATAAATGTGAGTCTCAATTCACAAGAGCCAGAGAAATTTTTCTAATTCAAATGTTATTTAATGAGCCTGCACAAAAAGAAGGCTAATCACACGAACACGACATATATGCCAAAATATCCACAATTATAAATTATTCTTACAATAATTTACCTACTACTACATAAGAAATATTCTGATATTTCTATATTATAATGACAAATTAATCTATTGGTAAATATCCCCAACTTTCCATGAAGATTAGTATTAATAACAAATTCTTCCTTAATCTCAAACCACATTATTTTAAAATTGTTTCCTGCATTCCAATACAACTGATTTATTTATGTAACATTCAACATTGCAGCAACTATTTCTATCGATAAGTTCTAAGATGTTTTGTAAAACTATTTTAATGCTGAAAAGTAAGTCCATGGGAAGGCTTGACTTATTAGAAAGCATTGTGGGCCTCTATTTTTCCTTTCTTTGCCCAGTCTGCCAAGTTAATCATTGTTCAAAGGCCATAATAAAGTTAAAGAAGCTCTTGGTTTCAAGTGTTACAAGAGCACTAGGAAAGGTCAGATGTTTACAACTATAGACCCTAGGATTCAAGTAGTATAAAATACAACACACCTACACAATATCCTTTATTTCTACAAGTTTCTGATATTCAGCTTTCACTGGTGTATCCTTGGTAAGATAAAATTAGTGGCATCTAACCCAAAATACTTTACACATACATGTAGCCTAAAGAGAAATATTCATATACTCTATCACTGAAGGAAAGTATGTAATTTTGAAAATTCCTAATGAGCATTGCTTATGATCTTTCGCTTAATTAGGAAAATAATGTCTAAAACTTACTATAAGAAATACATGAGGCTTCTGCTTTTGAATTTGAATAATCACAAGGAAATAACAAATCATCCTTACCTTCTCTCATTACCCACACACTACGTAGAGTGGGTACAGCCTTGTTTTCAAAGCTTGACCATGTGTTAGAGGTTGGGACACAGGGCTGTGGAGTCCTATCACATTCAGCTGCTGTTCTTCACAAATATTTCACCTGGGAAAAAAGAAAAAAGATATAATGTGATGAAAATATATGCTTTGTATATGAGCGTGAAGCATTTGTTTCTCCATTTTCCCCCCCAAAAAAGTGTGATGTCTTACAAAAATACACAAAGTGAGAAGAGAAAAATACAATATAAACAATTTAAACCCCATAAAGTACATGCAATTATATCATTTCAATTAAAGATTTTTTTATAATCCAAGACCCAAACAGATTTTAAAGAGCAGGAAAAATTTAAAAGCTGTATATACAAATCATAATTTCCCTCACAGGTAGAAAAATAGAGCTACATATAAATTTAAGCTTTTTGGTAGTCAATTTTTAAATGCCATTCTCAATTTTCATAAATAAAAAGCAAACATATTTATCAAAATAAGTTAAATTTTCCCAGAAATTATTTCTGAACTTTTTTCCATCTGCACACTTAATTGAATATTACATGAAATATTTGTTAAAATACAAATATTTTAAACCTGCTAACTATATTGATATTCCATTATATAAAATTTTTAAAGATTTACAGAACTTAGGCAGATAGTATCTTTAACTTCAAATGTCTCAGGCTAGGGCTGCTGATGTATCTGAGTGGTAGAGCACCTGCTTAGCATGAATGAGGCCTTGAGTTCAAATAAGATAAAAGTGAAGTGAAAGGTTACACTGATAGACTAGAGTGCTAGAGTTAATTTTTTATACTCTCATTTCATAATTTAAGGAATGCTTTACTCAGCAACCAGTGATTTACTAGTTCACATTACTGTGCCTTTACAAATAACACTAAGTATAACAGCAAGGTAAGCCTACTGCTCATACTTCTCATACATTCCAGGTCACTTACAACCCATCCGTTTACCCCTGCTTCCTGAAAGCTCATAATGTGGTTCAGCATCTATATTCACATTCTGCTAGTAAGTAGGAAAGACAGTGGATGCTGAAGCATGAGTCAGTTCCTAACAGTCTCTGAGAACTCATGCAGGGACACCGTCATCATCCTCATCCTGACAAACATTCAACAGTACTCCCTATGCTGTATGTGTCAGTTCCATCAGCCTCCAGGGCTCCAGTGTCTTTGCTAACTCTACTTTCCATGACTCTAAATCTCATTATCTGACTTCCCTTACAACTTGATTTTCCCTTCTGGATATATTTCTAAAATGTTCTTGTTTGGACTCTTAACCTCATCTTCATTGAACAAAACTTATAATGTGCTTTATTTCTGAGTTTGTATAGCACACATTCACATTTAAATAGTGTACTAAAACAACAAATATAAAAATTCCATTGAAACAAGTTATCTATAAAATTATAAAATATCTTTTAAAAAGCTTTAAAAATTTTTCATTACATTTCTATAAATCACCACATCTACACTGTTTTATGGCTTTACATGATTTGTATGAACCAAGCAGCCTCAATTAGAATGGACTCCTTTTATTCTTTGGCAAGAGTCTAAAATGTTACACATTGATCCACCTTGAACACCAGTTTGCAATCTCTCTTTCCTATATCTGCTCACTATCCACCCAACCATCCACTCAAAAATCACTTATTGTACCCCAAAGTGAACAAGCAATCAAGTTAGAAGTATTCTCCCAACCAAAGGTTTGGGAAAGTTTTCTTAGGAAGTCCATAAAACACTGATCAGTCAAGTGATGAAATGAGACAGGAATGAGACTGAACCAATAAGGGATGTGATGACCTTGGTCTCCTGGACCACTTTACATTGGCAGGAGAGCTATATTCTAGTCTCCTTCTGTACATGTACCCACTCCTCAACAAGAGTATAAACCATATTTAAAAACATGTGGTACTAATAATTAAAAAGGACAATTTCCCAGACAGTCAAGCCCATTGATAACTGTTTCTTCACAAGGAAGAGGACATCTTGGACATCTTTGCAATTATACACTGATTTGCTGAAGGTTTCACCTTTCATAGCATTTTAGACTTAAAACACAGACAGGCAGAGTCAGCTTCCAGAAAACAAAGTCCTCAAGCAAAAAAAAAAAAAAAAAAAAATGCAGCGTTGGCAAGTGGAAACCTGGCAGGTGCACAGTGGCAAAGAGGAGGGGCAGGGTGTGGGCAATAACAGATGCAAATTATAGAAAAAAGAAAGCTCGTACTTTGTATGTTAGTAATCTTGCAAAAAGAGAATGAGTAAAAAGCTCTAAATAGATACAAAATATGACATGTCAGGATAAAAGTAATCAGAGAATGAAGCAGAGACAAGCAGCATGCTCATAGTCCTAGTGAGGACAGGCTTCTTTGGAGATGATGTGGTTGGGACAGAAGCTAAGCCAGTCCTAGAAGGGTCAGGGAACTCCATTCCAGCAGAAGGAACAGAGTGATCAGAGGATCCAAAAGGAAAAACACTTCCCAGACCCCCTGCACATGGTGGCGTACTTGGTGGGACAGCCATCTTTCCAGGTCAAGAAGTTCTAATTTATTCTTTGTGGACCTAAGTGTCCACACTGACATTTAGAGCTCTCACTTTTGAACACATCTCACAAGTTGTGACCTGGAGGAGGACATGGGATGCTGTCTGGCCCTTACTGTAGAAGACTGGGTGGCCACAACACCAAGCCCATCACCCTCCTTGACCTCAGTGAAGTTTCCATTCAGGGATGACAAGTGACAGGCACTGGGACATTCCAAAACCAACCTGTAAGCAAGTGTCGCCAGAACCTTCCATCCTTCAAAGCCCTAGGTACAGTGTGTATCATCTATCTGTTCTGCAAACTACTTCTTACATGATACTCTCAAGTGTGTGCATAACAAAATTTTCTCCTATGAATTTGTTTCAATTAATTCATGAGAACCTAAATTGGTGGAGAAAGTTTCTCTTCCTGTATATAGAATTGAGTATTATTGATTTCCAATTAAATTATGCATATATATATATTTGAGTATTACTGATTTCCAATTAAATTGTATATATATATATATATATATATATATATTTTTTTTTTTTGAGACAGGGTCTCACTTTGTGGTTCAGGCTGGCCCTGAGCTCAGTCTCAAACTTGCATCACAGCAATCCTCCTGCCTCTGCCTCCCGAGTACTGGGATTACAGGCGTGAGCCACCACACCTGGCACTGTGGTATGTGGTACTGATTGCTGCTGGGCGTGAGTCTCCACATCCAGTATTGTTATGTGGTTACTAAGAATTGAACCCCGGTCCTTGCGCTGCAAGGCAGGTGCCAGAGCCACTGAGCTAACTCCCTGGCTCTACATATATTAAGACTATCATCTCTGATACTGATTTTTCTAACTCTGTAAATATCATGCTATCTATCATTTGATATACAGAAAAAATTTAGTTATCTGTCTGATAAAAAGTGTTACATAATAGATACACATTGGTTATAAGAAAATGGATATGAATGTATTATATACACATATTCAAAATTCTGTATTTTGCTGACAGTTCTCCATACTCGAGATTGAATTTAATCACTGAACAATGACTTAGCCAATCTCACCTAAGTAATGAACTCAATTTTTTAAAACATTACCTGTTTTTTTGTTTGCATCCTGAAAATACATATATTGAAATACCTCACTATTTGCATTATTATATCATTCTGACAGCTTAGCTCTTTTATATTTTAAGGCTATTTTGTTAAATACATTTAAGCTGATGACTACTTAAAGAATGACTCCTTTATGATGCAGTGTTTCTTCTAATTCATGACAGTGTGTTCTATATTGTTTTCTTTTACCTTAAAATTTATTTTTCTAATGTTAACATTTTATACATGCTTTTATTTAACACTTTCTTAATTATACATTATTACTTTAACTCTTGCTATACATTTTAAGTTTATTATTTACAAATCCAATTTGCTAACTTTTGTTTGCATAAGTAAATATAATTTACACATTTTCATTACAAGCATAACTGTACTAATTTTATCACCTCATCCTACAGCTTTTGTTTGCCAGAGTTTGTGTTTACCATATCTCTCTTATGTTTTATGGTTGAAAAACATTTTCTATTATTCTGTTTTGCATAACATATGCAGTTTAGCTCTACATTGTCATTCTGATTTTTGAATGGTTTTCTTTATATTTAATACCAAAATAAATCTATTGATCATAATATAATGAAGAATTTGTTCTCCTGCTAAATGACTTCTAAAACCCTTAGAATTGCCTGCATGTTAGGAGTACACTTGGAATCATAATGCAAGGACCTATTGCAGGCCTGTAGAGAGCTTCTGGAGAGGGGGTGATCATTGAACAAATAAAACGTGTGGTTAAAGATTAGGAGCTTCCATCTGCCTGACCTCTAAGTAAGGAAAAGGAGCGGGTTTAGAGACTCACTTCAATCACTGACCAGTGACAACCATTCTTACCTACATGATGAATTTAAACTAATTTTAGACACTGAAGCTCATTGCAGCTTCCTAGCTAGTCAACACATGGTCATCTGTGGGAGTATGACAGACTCCACCAGGAGACAGGTGGAAGCTGTTTTCCCTCCCAGAACATGTCCTATGCATTATGTCATTTGGTTGTTCTTCCTCAAGTTTTCCTTCACAATAAAATTATAATCATAACTGCAACGTATTCTTAAATGCTGTGATTCATGACAGCAAAATTCTCAGAATGACAGAGCCTGGGGAAGTCAAATTTGTAGATCTTCAGAAATACGGACAGCTCAAAGACCCCTCCCCCAAGACTAGTCATGCAAAATAAAGGTGGTTTTGTGGAGGACTTTGTGCTTGTCCTGTGAGATCTAGGCTTACACAAGTAGGTACATAGGAGTGTGGAAAGTAGGGAAAAAGGAAAATGAGAATTAAGATATATCATACACAGATACAAATTCCTAATGAGGAAGTTGATCATAATGTGTTCCTAAAATACACAAAGGAAACAAAGCTTATGTATATGAGGGAGAAGTGGGAGGCAGGGGAATAAATTCAATAAAAGGAAATAAAACTGGACTGCATACCACATACTGGGTATCAGTTTGGTTGAAACAGAATATTGATTATATGTATTCCTTCACATATAACATAGTGAATATAGATGTGTTTTGCTTTTGTTTCTTTCAGACTTTAATGATAAATTATCTGATACATTTATAATTTTGAATTATTTTATTTGCTAGAATTTATAGTCTGATTGATGACTTTAATAACTACCTTAGTTGAAATTAGTTTCAGTTACTTAGGACTTCAATTTTTTAAGCATATGTTTATTAAAAACTACTCCCTCCTCACCTACATAAGACAATAACATTTTAAAGAGACACTTTCTTGTTGTCTTAAAATTGTAGCTAAAGACTGAAGCTAAAACTGAATGGCACTAAATAATCCCATATTCCAAGTAATGCCACAAAAAAGTATAAAACTTCAAGAAGACTGGAAAGCCAGCCTTACTTTACCAATGTCCATATCCATTCAATTCTCTACCTTTAAAATAAAAGATTAATGAAAGATTAAAAGGAAATAAATTTGTTGATTGTACTAATCAGCTTTTTGTTGTTGAGACACAACACCTAACATCTACAATATATCACAGAGACATATGCGCACCATGTCCATAAAAGCTTAGTTTGTGATAGCTAAATCTTGGAAACAACCCAAATTCTCAACTGCTAGAGACTAGATAAAGATGATGTGTTTTTTAATAAAATGGAGTATTACTGTGCCATAAAGAATGATAAAGTTGAGTCCTTTATACTCAAATGGACATAACTTGAGGACATACTCATAAGTGAAATAAATACGACACATATTTGTAAATATCATATCTTTTCTCTTGTATGAGAAAATTAAGGTATAAATGAGTTCCAAAATGTCTGATAGATATTGCAAAATGGTAAAAAAAAAAAAAAATTCAAAGAAAAAAAGGGAGTAAGGGTACATAAAAAAGAGAAGGAAAAAATTTGATGATTAAAAAATGGAAAGCTTATGTATATGGAGGAGTTGTGGGGAATGGGAAAAATTGAGAATTAAGTAGTGCCATGTACTTGTACAAAATCTCAATGTTGATTGTGATCATAACATGTATATAAAATGTACCAATAAAGTCAATTAAAAATAAATAGAGGAGAGCTTTGATGTGAGGAGAGCTTCATGTTTTCAGGGGATTAAATTCACTGCCATGTCCTCCTAGGGAAGAACACGGCAAAGGGCTCACCTCATGATGATGGAGAAGCTGAGCAGGGGAACAGTGCCCAAAAGGAAGGCCCAAGGGACCAGGCACAAGCTTTAAGGTCAGACCTCTAAGACCCACCCAGACATGCCCAGAGTGCTTTACTAATCCCTTGGGCTGGGTACAGCCCCTAGCCAGTCAAAATCACAATCCACTTTAACAGTCACATTGACCTTGAGAAAGAAAGAATACCAGCCTTTTTTGCCTTGGGTGATCTTTCTCAAGATATAGTTCACTAGTCACTCTAAAAAAAGAAAAAAAAAATGCAGAGTAATAGCACATTCATGCGAGTACTTATATGGTTTCCTGACAGTCTTACATGAATGAATGCCTTATTCAGGGCCACAAATTTATGAATCAGAGTTAGAAAGCCCTGTTAGAAAACTTCATCGAGTAGTACCTGCAGGTATAAGCTCCAGCAAGTACTCCCCTCTCAGTTCCACCAAACTTAAGAGAGTTCCCACAGTTTTGAGGCCAAGGAACACTGGAATTAGAGAAGGAGATAAAGTGGGCACCACAGTCCTGGTGGATCAAGTGTTCACACATCCAAACAAGAAAGTGTTGAACATGTGGATCACTAGCAGGAGTTGAAGGAAGACCTGATTGCCCCTGCTCCAGTGATCTTTAAAGACACTAGTTAAAGGTAGACTTCTTTCAAAAACACTGCACATACCATGAAAAATAGAGGACATCAACTTCAGACCACAGGAGACCAGCTACAAATAACACCGGGCACCATATTTTTCACTAACAGAAAGTCACTGTCTTTCACTTTTTCTCCCTGCCTTGACCAACCCAGGAGGAGATAGGGCTGCTGCAAGAGGAAATGGGAGAGAAAAGAGATGCCTCAGACAAAGACTGCAACCAGCTCTTGCCCTGGTCCTTGCTCTTAGCAAATCCTGCATACCACTGATGATGCAGTTCTATCATGCGGTCACAGAATGTAACAGCCAGTTTTTGGAATAAGCCAGAGTAGTTAATCAAGTGAAGTGACCAGAATCATTTGAAGCTAGTTAGTGGTAGCAGTTGTAAAGTCAGCAAAAGGAGAAACAACATAATTTAATGATTAGAAATAATATAAAAATAAGCACAGGCCAACACTCTACTTCAGCACACTAAGGTTTTCCAAACCAGAAGCAGCAGTTGATCAGCCTAGTTCTTGCTGTGCATGATTCTGGGTGCCCGATTTAGAAGCCAATATCTGCATCTTGGAAACCACTGTCTCCGGCAGCAGTTGGAGGGGAGAGGAGATGACATAACAGCTCCTCATCTCATGTCTGAGTTTGACTTAGACACTACTCTTCTCCTCACAGATTCAACCTGGTCTGCTTCTGTTGACTTCCAGACCAGAGTTGCACAAGGCCACACTGCATTGCAACTCACCACTGGTGTCATTCTCGCACCTTTTCCGGTCCACCTACAGATCTGACTTTAGCTTTTCACATAGTGCTTTTTAGTCTTTATTGTACCTAATAAAATATTTTATCTAGCTCTGAAAGATGTTTTAGTGAGCAGAGCCTCAAATATGAAATTATTATACCACTCTGACCAGAAGTTCTAACTTATTTTCTAAATTTTTAGTCATCCCAACCTCCTTCAGTAGCCAAATAGACAAGGGGTCTCCTGAATAGCTGTTGAATATGGTAATGTGTGATTTTGCATGAGAAAAGGTGCTATTAAGCAAGACAATACAAACCTGTTAAGACATAGAAAGCATTAGGAAATATTACCTGTATGGGTTTCCAGCTCTTAAAGTAAGTCTAAGGCTACATTTCTCAAAGAAATATTAACTACGGAATTTAACTTTTTACATCATGGCAGATTTGTAGTTCAGTGGAATAAATAAAACATATGGTGTCATCTTTTTAAAAATCAAAAATATAATATTTCTGAATTAAAACACTAATTAAAATTAATAAAAAGCATGGTAGTACTGCTGCTGCTCTCTGACACTCCTCCTCTTAGGTATAAGTCAGTGTGGCCCTACATTGGGGAGAAATCCCTGGGGAACACAGATCAGCCTTCCGTTCCATAGCTATTAGTATGCTATTCTAGAGTCAACAAACAAAATTGCAAGATCTGAAGGATACTTTAGGATCTGAAGAAAATCAAAACAAGGTGTTAAAAATGAATCCACCCTTATGTTCCTAAAGTTTATTACTATGTGCCACTTCTCTCTTTGTTTTAATGTGCTAGATCCCTCCACAGCTGCAAATTAATTTTCTCTGCTCCCTAAATGAATTACACATAACCGTTTCTAAAAATGACTACAGACATGAAAGTCATTTTCACTTAATAACTAACTATTAATCTCATATTTCTTGGTGTCACTTTAGTATGAAGTGCAAACAAAAATTATGCTAAACATTGCAAATTTATGGCAAACAGCAGCCCTTGATTTATATTATTATAGATGGTTTATCACCAGAAGCAATCTAAACAAAACTCCATCAGATAGATGTTACAATTTGTATTTATTTCTTCCAGCACTAAGTGGTTCTTCAATTTTAGAACCATCATTAATTTCTTATAAATGCAAATCTTTACTTCTTATTTTAATCTACAATGATCTCTCTAAGTCCGCAGAAGATTAGCTTTTACATAAAATATTCAAATAACAATTATAAATGATACTTTGTTTTCCCCAAGCAATCTATTATCGATGATGCATAAACTACTTAAAAAGAATGGGTGGTCTATATTGATCCACAATATAATGGGCTAATAATGTACTTCTCTTTCCTTTTTAAATGATCTCTTCACAATTCCAAATCAAATAATTCTGAAAAATTCTTTTCAGTGCTTATGAATATTTTTAAATTTCTTTGCCTATTTAAGTAATCATTCAATTTTATTATATTTTCTTTGAGGCTATATGGGAAGACCCAAACCACTGCATTGATCTTAATCAACAAGAAACTGCAACTATTCATTCATCTCTTATTTTTATTAACATTTCAGAGAACAGCATGATTCTCTGCCTAACCCCATAAATGGAGAGCAAAGGAAGCAAACCAGCCTGAGACCCTGGGTCAGATTGGTGCAATCCTCCTGCTTCTCCACCCACTCTCAGATGACCTAAAGCATGGACAACTTCTTTCTGGCCTGAGGACTTCACTGGTGCAAAAAGCTCCCAGCACTATCAACACAAAACATCAGAACCATAATGTCCACAGAAATCTGACTACACCAAGCCTACATTTTATTTGTAATATCTATCTTCTGACACTTCCTTGGTCTACACCACTCATCAATTTTATTTTTTCTGTTCATCTTCCTTTGGCTATGATGACAAGCAAGCCTGTTAAAAATATGTTATTGATTCTACAGAGGAAGACATGGATTGATTTATTTGTATACTTTTCTTTATCTAAAAAAGCTTTTAGTCCTAATGTCTATTCAAGTCATAGTGACATTAAGTAGCTCAAAAAAAGGAAATCAAAATTTTGGGCTGATATAGTGGTGAAGAACTTGTGAATTTATGCCACAAAATTTAATGTATAAGTGAATTTTTCAGGGCCAATAATACAATCAGAAATGAATTTTCCTTGCAAATTTTTACTCCTTAAGAGCATGCCTCCAAATTATATACCTTTCTCTATAAAAGTTAAGCCTACTTTAATTAGGAGGTAAAAGATATATTTTGAAAATTATAAAACTTTAATGAAATAAAATGAAGACATAAATATATGAAAAGACAAGTTTTACTCACTAACTTAAGAGAATTAATATTATTAGAATGACCAAGCAATCCAAAGCAACGTATAGAATGAATATGGTCTTCATCAAAATCTCAATGATATTTTTCATAGCAATAGAAAAAAATATATATATAAAATATAAAAATATATGATATATTTCATAGCAATAGAAAAAAAAATCACCCAGAGTGAAGGATGGACCTCACCTCAGTTATAAAGTGCTTCCCAGCATACATGAGGCCATGAGTGTAATCTACATTATCAGCAAATAAATTAGAAGCAAAGAAAATCCTAAAATTCAAATGGAACCAAGAAAAGAAAAAAAAAAAACCATTTTCAACAAAGCTCAAAACATCAGTGTACCTGAATTCAACATATGCTGCAAAACTTTAGTAAACAAAATGCTGTAGTATGATATCGACATGTCACATGCATAAACCAGTGAAATAGAACAGAGATTCCACAAATAAATCCAAGTGTTTAGAGCAAGTTGATTTTTACAAAGATGCCAAGAACATACTTTCAGGAAAGGACATCTCAATTGGATAGATGAACGCATAAGAATCAAATTAGACCCTGGTCTTTTCTTACTTAAAAACTAACAGCAAATAAATTAAACACTTAAATCTAAAACTTAAAACTATAAAATTACTAGAAGAAAATACAAGGAAAAGTTTTCAACTGGTTTAGGAAATGAGAGTTTTGATGTGGAACAAACAGTTTAGGTAACAAAATAGATAACAGACAAATGAAATTATATTAAGCTTATAAAAACCATTGCTCAACCAAGCAATTAGTCACCAAGGTGGCAAGACAATCCACGGAATATGAGAAAACATTTACAAACCATATAAATGATAAAGAGTTAATATTCAAAATATAAAAGGAATTCAAAAATATCTCAAGAACAAGAAAATAAAATTAAAATCAGTCAACCCAAATTTAAAGACCCAGTTCAAAAATGGGCATCTGAAATGAACAGACACTTTTCATAGGAAAAAATAAAAGCAGCTAAGAATCATATGAAGAAAAGTTCATCACTAGTCATTCGAGAGATGCAGATGAAAACAACACTAAGATTTCATCTCACTCTACAAAGAATGGCTACTGTCTCAGAATTAGCCAGCAACAAATGTTGGCAAGGCTGCGGAGATTTGAGATTTCTCAAAAGACTAGGATTAGAGCACTTGACCTTGCTACTCCTCTGCTAGGGATATATATATAAAGAATTAAAAGATTCATAGAACAGCAACATATGTGCACCCATGTTTATAGCAGCTCAGTTTGTGATAGATAAATCCTAGAAACAACCAAAACGCCCATCAACTCGAGACTGTATTAAAAAAAAATTGCAGTTCTTTTACAGAATGGAGTATTACTCTGTCATAAAAAATGACACGACTGAATCATTTATACTCAAATGGACATACCTTCAGGACATCCTCATAAGTGAAATAAATAGTTCAGAGATGTGTAAATATTGTATCTTTTCTCTGGTATGAGAAAATGAAGATGTAAATGAGTTCTAGAATGTATGTTATATATAGTGAAATAGAAAATACTCAGTGAAATAGGGTAAAGGGGTAAATAACTAGGGCAAAATAATCAGATAACAACAAAAAAATGAAGGAAATAAAGCTTATGTATAGAGAAAACAGGGTGGTAGGGTAGGTAGGGGTATAGGAAAAATGAGAATTAAGTTGTGTCATATACTGGTACAAATTCTCATTGGTGAGTGCAATTATGATGTGTATATGTAATGTACCACTAAAGATTTCAATTAAGAAAAAAAAAATAGAGCAAATAGTCCAGATAGACTTTCTTCCTATGACACACAGATAAATAAAAAAATTATCGGGCTGGGAATTTAGCTCATTGGTTCCGGCACCTGCCTTGCAAGTGCAAGGACCCAGATTTGATTCCTGGTAACCATATAAAATCCTGGGTATGGAGACTCACACCTAACAGCAATCAGGACCACATACCACAGTGCTGGGCATGGTGGCTCATTCCTGTAATCCCAGCACTTGGGAAGCAGAGGCAGGAGGACTGCTGTGAGTTCAAGGCTGAGGTCAGGGTCAGCCTGAAGTACAAAAAGTGAGACCTAGTCTCAAAAATCAATCAATAAATAAAAATTAAAAATTCTAAACACCACTAAACATGAAATTCCCAATGAAATATTATCTTGACCTTTTAGAATGCCTGTCATCTGAAAGGTGTTATATGGAGAAAGGGAAACCACTGTACATTGTTGGTGTGAACATAAGTTAATAAACTTATTATAGGAAACAATATGGAGATGCCTCAAAAATTAAAAATAGAGCTACCATATAATCCAAAAATCTCACTTTGGAGTATATATGCAAAAGAAATAATGTCAAAATGTTAAAGACATATTGAACTTCTATTTTTTTCTACTACAGAGTAATTCTCAATAGCAAAATATAGATTCAATCCAAGTGTTCATCAGTGGATGAATAAATAAAGAAAATATGAGACATGGTGGTATACCATTCAGAATTTTAAAAGGACATTCTGTCATGTGCAACAACATGGATGAAGCAACAGGCCATAACATTATTCAAAATAAATCAGGGAAAAAGGATACATATTGTGTGATCTTATCCACACGTGGAATGTGAAAAGCTGAATTCATAAAAGAAGAGAAAAGAAATAATGGCTAGTAGGTGCTAGACAGCTGGAGGAGATACTAGTCAAAGAACACAAAATTTCCATTAGGAGGTAGAAGTTCAAGTGATCTATTATACAATAAGTGAATAGGGTTACTAACAATATGTTGCATTCTTCTTGCTCCTGGGTAGGAAGAACCAATATTGTCAAAATGGCTATACTCTCAAAACTACTCTACACATTCAATGCAATCCCAATTGAAATCCCAACAGCATATTTCACAGATCTAGAGAAAAAAATTCAAACTTTCATCTGGAACCACAAAAGACCTAGAATAGCCAAAGCAATTCTAAGCAACAGGGACATGGGGCGGGGGGAGTATTACAACTCTGAACCTGAAACTATACTATAAAGCCACCGTGATAAAAGTGGCACAGTACTGGCAAAGTAACAGACTCGAGGATCAATGGAGTAGAGTAGAAGATCCAGAAACTACTCCAGATACACTGAGCCACCTCATCTTTGACAAAGGAGCCAAAAATCCTCAATGAAAGAAAGCCTCTTTAACAAATGGTGCTGGAAAAACTGGGTTTTAACTTGCCAAAGACTAAAACTAGATCTAACTCTTTCACAGTGTACCAAGCTAAAATCAAAGTGGATAAGAGACCTAAATATTAAAAGAGACACTCTAAACCTTCTGCAAAACAGGGTAGGTTAAACTCTCAAAGACATTGGCTTAGGGAAAGACTTTATGAACAAAACTTCTATAGCACAGGAATTGGCTGAAGAAATCAACAAATGGGACCTCATTCTTTTAAAAAGCTTCTGCACAGCAAAGGAAAACACCAACAGAGCAAAAAGGAAACCAACAATGTGGGAAAAAAAACCTTTACCAGCTGTTCCTCAGACAAAGGGCTACTATCTAGAATATATAAAGAGCTCAAAAAAAAAAATCATCCCACCCAAATTTAAAGACCCAATTCAAAAATGGGCATCTGAAATGAACAGATATTTTTCAGAGGAAGAAGTAAGAGCAGCTAAGAAGCATATGAAGAAATGCTCAACATCATTAGTCATTCAAGAGATGCAGATGAAAACAACACTGAGATTTCATACCACTCCACATAGAACGGCTGCTGTTTCAGATTCAGCCAATGGCAAATGGTGAGGCTGCGGAGAAGGAACCCTTCTCCACTGCTGGTGGGACTGTAGACTCGTACAACCTCTGTGGAGATCAGTTTGGAGATTCCTCAAAAAGCTAGGATTGGAGGTCCCATTTGACTCGACCATTGCCCTGTGAGGTATATACACAAAAGAATTAAAAGACTCATATCACAGTGACATATGTGCACCCATGTTTATAGCAGCCCAATTTGTGATTGCTACATCTTGGAAACAACCCAAGTGTCCATCAACTGGAGACTGGATAAAAAAGCTGTGGTTCTTCTGTAGAATGGATTATTACTCTTCCATAAAAAATGATAAGTTTGAATCATTTCTACTTAAATGGACATACCTTGAGGATATCCTCATAAGTGAAATAAATAGGGCACAGACAGGTACATATCGCATCTTTTCGCTGGTATGAGAAAATTAGAATTGTATGTTATACATTGTGAAATAGAAAATGCACAAAGTAAAATAGGGTAAAGGGGGAAAATAATGAGATTATAACCAAATGTAAGGAAATAAATTTTATGTATATGGGGGGTGGTAGGGTGGGTAGGGCTATGGGAAAAAATGAGAATTAAGTTGTGTCTTATACTGGTACAAATCCCCATTATAGAGTGCAATCATGATGCATATATGTAATGTACCAATAAAGATAAAAAAATCACTAAGACAGTAGATTTTATATGTTCTCATCACATAAAAAGCAGAAAAGTTGAGATAATACATGTTAATTGATTCTAGTCCTTTCACAATGTGCACATATTTCCAGTCAATATGTATGTACTGAATATGTTTTTATTTGTCAATAAAAATGAATTTTTAAAACATTTTAAAAATTTTACACCTAGGACTTATCTCTAATATCTGTGGAAAAGTCTTACCAGTACTCTACAAACATGACATTATAGTCATTAATTTAATTAATTAATTTATTTATTTATTAACAAAAAGACAAAACTAGCATTGTGGTGTATCTGAAGAAACAAACATATAATATAAAATTTTACTTGAAAGATCCACACTAAATTAAATTCAGTTCTACCTGTCATTTTCGGCCCAAATAATCTTCCTTCCAGGAAACTTAATGTCATTTGTAAAATCTTCCCCTTAAAGAGGTAAACAGATTTCAGACTTCTTTCATCTAATATAATCACCCTTACAGTCAGTAGCATTTTGTTTATCAAAATTAAGGTCATTATTAAGGAATAAAACAATATATTACTTTGAGTGGGGATACAGAGTGAGAGGAAAGAGAGGCTAATAATCGTTTTCAATTACCACATAATGGCACCTTTCCAACGTCCAAAATCTAAGACAAAGAAAAGGCAAATTTCAGGCAAAGGCTTTATAATGAATTTTTGCCAGTGAAAAACTTTTTGAATAAATTATTAGTGACTGTATTGTCTCCTTTCCTGAAAATACTGAATGAGCAGTTTTCCAATCTTCTACCGAAGCACAGGTAATTAAAATAAGACTCCATTCTCATTTTTCAATTCAATTTTTTAAAAAAAGTAACAATTCTTATATTGGGCAGTCTTCCAAGTCAGTGGTCTTCAAAAACACCTCTGGATAAGAAACTGCAAACACCTGGGCTCCACTCAGAAGTACTGAATCAGAAACTTTGGAGATATGGTGTTGTAGGGTAGACTGTAACCATCTTCCAGGTGAAGCTAGTATGTTCTCAGTTTGGAAATTATGCCCTAGAAATCTTGAAGACAAACCATGTCAAAAGCACACACATCCTCTTCCAGTAATGCTATGACTCTGATCACACTGTCTGGACCTCTGTGATCACAGAGTGAAGAAAGGGTGGGGAGAGGGAAGGGGTACAGAAGAGAGATGCTAAGTGGAACAGAAAGGAGAGCAAGGGAAGCAGGCAGAAAGAGTGACAACAAAATAACTAGATGATTTTCATAAATCTCCAGTGTTTGTTTACTTTAAAAAGACCTTTACTGTTGTATAATTACAACCAAGAGATGCATAGTTTTTCAACTGAAACATGTCCGAAGACCATCCTCAGTCACGATGAGAACTGTGAAGCATACGATCATCTGGAGAGCCTGACAAAGACTCCAATATCCATCCTTACTTTAATTAGAGTCAGAAAACCATTGTTCAGAGGCTTTCATCTCATTTCAGAGTCTCAGAACCTTTTGCTCCAATACTGAAACCAGCCTTTGAGACCATTAGAGGAAAATTAAAGTTGGCAAGTGCTTAAGTTAAGTTCTTGATTTAATGGGTTACAAATGATACAGAATGTTGTATTAAGAAAAATAGAAAAGATGCCAAGGACAATTCCATCAAAAGCCCATTGTGATAGCAAAACAATAGCCATGTATCTACTCAGTTTTCAACACACAAAGAATAACGTGGGAAGCTCTGTAAAATTCAGCTTTTTAGTAAAGGATATAGTAAGTAGGTATATATACAATACAATTATTCAACAGTCACTTATTAAGATCTACTCAACATTCATCTCCATGACTAGGCACTCATATGATACTACCATCACCTCCAAGACTTATATTAATCTCTTTCTAATTCTACCATCCATATGCTGCATTTCCTAGGGACAAAGACCAGTTATATAAATCTTTCATCCATAGTACCATCCATAGCATTCTTTACTGTGTTATTATGCACATATAGTTGGCACTTAATATGCACCAAATAAAGTATCTATAGCCAGTCATCTATCATCAGTGGATTTGAGTTTCCAGGAGCACAATGTGTGGCACTTAGCTTTTTTTCAAAGAGGAGAGCCTTGCCTAGAACTAGGCTCCAAGGGTTCTCTTGGACTGAGTGCAGTTCTTGAGCTTAAAATAAATAATTTAAAAAGTGTCAGGGGAGTCTGGAGAAAGTATCCTTTGATTCTTCCATTTAGTTTTGACCAAACTCTCCCAAACTTCACCAGACAATACACACAAGTATGTCAAAACAGTTCGAAGAGAAACTTTTTTGCTACCTTTCCAAATAGGTCACCATCTAAATCTTTCAGAGACACATTAAACACCAAGGTCAGGCACAAATACATTTAGACCCCATAATACCTAGAGAGTTCAGCAAGAGAGAAAAGATGATAGAAGGTAAAATTTCTCCATCTGAAAAAACCTGTGCTATTTTTCTTTCCCTTCCTACTTCTGTCTCTCGCCCATTGGTCTGTTACCTTTGGGTGAAATCTAGCCCTAATCCATTGCCCTGCGTGTCCAAAATCTCAAGACACATGCCAATTATCTCAAATTGCTTCTGATTTCTGACCTTGTCCAGTCAGATACTCAAGATCCTCTGCACCAGCCAGCTGTGACGATCTGTTCCCAGACTGAGCAGCTGTTTCCACAGTCTGACCCCAGGCACAGAGCTGATACCCTCACTGCCAGACTTCATCTTCCACACTCACTTGGAGGGGTGACAGAGAAGGAGACAGACATCTATGTGTGGAGTTAAATCACACTCAGTATGCTTTTTGTCTATGGCCCATTCTCGGGAATATGATGAGAAGGAGCAATCGTTACACATTTAGTCATACTAAAAAACAAAAAATAACCTGCCTCTAAACAGCATGATGCCATGCAGCAATGCAATGTCTGTATTGTATTGCAAAAACTGAAGCAAATGTGAGCATGCTGTTTTTACTGTTCTTTTGTTTTTATTTATTTTTTGGTTTTTAGAACTACAAGTCTTGGTTTATTTGTTTTTATACCTCTTCTATTTATATTACAGATTCTCTATGGTGAGAGTGCATGTTACACAGTTAAAACAATTATAATTTTATAAAATGCATGAAGTGGCATAGTCTCAAGTTAGGTCTTTGATATGAGTCAGACTGACTATGAAGATTTTTGCTTGTTATGTAGCGTTTTGACTATTTAAAAAAGAGTTGATAAGGTGACATCCTAGAATTTTTTTCCAGTGTGAGGGGTCAAACTTGGGCCTTGCACATGCTAGGCATGCACTCTACACTTGAGCTATACTCCTGCTTTGTAGGATATCTTACAGGAAATTGCCTTCTTAGATCATTAAGAGCACATTTGTTTTCCCTGAATGCATATGGATTTTTAATACACAAACATTATCATTTCACCTTGAAGAAGTTGAGACATTGACACGAATTGGCTATTGAAATAGTTTTGTTTTGTTTTTTGTTTTATTCAGTACCGGGAAATGAACAAAGTGCGTCCACACTGACATAAATCTTCAGCCCCTTCTGATTTTTTTATTTGAGAAAAAAGTCTCACTAAGTCACTAAGTTGCCCAGGGTGGGCTTAAATTTACTATTGATCATCCTGCCTCAACTTCCCAGAATGCTAGAAATAGAGGTGTGAGCCACCACACTCAACTGAGCCAGCAATAGGGTACTGGTCTCAGTCCCACCATGGTAGGGAGGCCACAGCTGCCTGCTGTCAGGCAGTGCTACCACTGAATGATTCCTGGGGGCAAGATGTTTCTGTCTTTCTCCTCTGGGAAATAGGAGGAGAAAGCCTTAGGAGAGGGGCAGAGCCAGAAACACAGAACTGTCAGTCCCCCTCTGTGATGCTTCCCCTGGAAGCGTGAGCCAGGGAGAAGCCCGTGTGGAGGGATGGTGCTTGGTTCCAGCATGGCAACCCAAGGTGTGACCTGCTTCCCTAAGCAAGCAGAACTAGAACTTGGCCCAATCTCCAATACTGAGATGTGGATAGGGCAGACTCCCAGCTGTGGCTGGTGGGTAATTCCACCCACCAATGTGTGGGAAGTACCCAGAATGGTTCTGGTGCTGGCTGCAGACAGTCAGAGTGTGGCTGAGCCAACTTTACCATGTTGCAGAATCTGTTGTGCCAGGATCCCCACAGTGTCTTCACTGAAGACTTCCCGTCAGCCAAGGCATGGTCTCATGTCAGCCACAGTGACAGCTAAGGTCCTGCCTAACATTCTACAGAAGCACTGAAGCACCCTCAGGGCCAGAACACTGGGAACACTCCTCATGTGCAGAGGACTCACAGCCAACTAGTACTTTAACTGGACAGTCACAGCTGTCAGGGCTTCTTCACATCTATAAAAGAACTCTCATGCCATGTTTGTGTGGTTTCTTTTCTGCTCTTGCCTGGAATTCCAGCACTGATCCAGTAGTATCCAGAGCTAGAGGACAGTTCCACATACTGAGCTGAGAGAACACAGCACCCATAGTGAAGTGGGCTGAAGGACAGAAGTCAGGACCCAACGACACAGCAGTAAGGTCTGGCCACTGCACTCCATCCTCCAGTCAGCACCTGTCAGATGCTGAGCATCCTGTGAACCCGGAAGAAGGGTCAACCTCAGGCATCTGAGTATTCACCAACATTCTGGAGTTACCTGGAGTCTCCAGCAAAGTCAGCCCAGAAGGTTACAAAATGAGACAGTGTCTGGGCCCCAAGTCCACATATAAATATTCATCCAGACTGTCCTCATGTCCACTCCACATCTGTGACTATTGGACTGGAGTTCACACTGGCTTTATCAAGTATACTGATCAAACTTGACCACTCTTCTCAGACACAGCCAAAAGGACATCATAGGCCAACTAGAGGGACAGCCACTCCAATAGACCCAGTGTTATTGCTATAATGACTTCTCCATTTCCTTCAGGAGTTGCTTAAATACTACATTAAGATCTCTGTGGTCCAAATATGACTACTTACTCACTCAAATTGTCACCATCTATATCATGCTGTGCACTTGTTTCCTTTCTCTGTTGCTACCACTTACTCTCAGTGTGTCACCTGGTCACAGTCTGCTAGAAGTTTAAAAAGTTTCTATCTTTGAAAAGCCTGAGAGTATGTTTATAGTTGTCCATTGCCAGACAGATTCTGAGGCTAATATTGCCCCTGCCCCTACCCCTTCTCTCCTGCTTGGGAGAGTCACCAAAAGAAAATGAGAGAATTTCTGGCCATGTGCTGCCTAGAAAACCACAGTGACTTGGAGATGTGTTTCATCGTTGATCTCAAGGGGCAGTGCCAGTTGCATGTGGGACTCAAGGGAGTAGACCACTCTACAGGCTAATCTGGCCACTGACTTTGGCACAAATGAAGGGTCTAATGCCAGCAGAATTAAACTGTTGCATTTGAAAGGGCTTGGGATCCAACACATTAAAAATAATGTAGTCCTCTTCTGAGCCTGACTGCTAAAAACTTAGACTGCATCTAGTGGCAAAAGTGGTCCTAAGTCCCTTGGCAAGAATCTTTTATTTATTTATTTATTTATTTATTTATTTATTTATTTATTTATTTATTTTTTGATACAGGGTCTCGCTTTGTAGTTCAGGCTAACCCTGAGCTCAGTCTCATACTCACATCACAGCAATCCTCCTGCCTCTGCCTCCAGAGTGCTGGGATTACAAGCACGAGTCACCATGCCCGGCACTGTGGTATGGGGAACTGATTGCTGCTGGTCGTGAGTCCAGCCAGTGGATTCACCACCCAGTGTTGTATGTGGTTAACTGATGATCAAACCCGGGTCCTTGTGCTTGCAAGGCAGGCGCTGGAACCACTGAGCTAAATCCCTGGCCTTGGCAAGAATCTTTCCTTCCATGTGTCCTCATGTTGATTTCTAAGATATGATCTCTTGCTTAAATAAACTTGAATCCTGAGAAAAGGGTCCTGTGTCTCTTGAAGGGCCATTCCTAGCTTTCTCTTTAGTTTTCCAGGTTTACTGCCTCATCTGTATACTTGAAACATCAATAATGACATAAACATCAGATAGATCTTTGCAAATGGACAATGGTCAAAAGACTTCACTGTAGCTGGTGCCTTTTGGGGAAACTACAAATTGACTGAAACAAGTTTGCTACAAGGAATAGTTTTATTTTATGAGGCTGATTTTCCACAAGCTCCAATAGTACCTCCAGGAGAAAACAAACAGTTGAAACAGTACTATCAACACACCACCTCTTGTAATGAAGTCTGAGAACAATAGCAGGGGACTATAAGCCTCTCACATCTGTTCAGTAAAAACAGACATCCTAGGAGGTCTCCTTGACTTCCTCCTCAGAGCCATGTGTCTGTCCACTTCCTTTCAAGTGACTAAAGCATATAAATTAAATATCTGTAATACTCTTATCACCTTGAATCAATAACATGCTACAGATTCTTTTAACCATTGTATTTGTTGAGGTCTTGCAATTTAAAGGTATGAGGAAGGGGATTTAAAAATTCTCCATTATTTCTGTAATCTATGGACAGACATGGATTGTAGGACCTCTCAGCTTTTCTACTCTTATAGACAAGAGCTAAAGCCTATACTTTTAGGAAACATACGATCCTTGTCTTTGATCCTTTCAAAGATTCAGGTAACCACTAATGCTCTACAGAAACTATCAAAGCATTAATGAGATGAGGGTAAGGGACCTGTTTCCCAGACAGCTGGGGAGCCCTGGGCAGGCTCCACCCTGATCTACTCCTCCTTGAGTGACTAAGGAAGCTGATGGGGCTCCACCTTTCCCATGAAGGAATTAGTGGGTCAGTGTATAGAGTCCCAAGGCTGAGAGAGTATTGGGCTGTACTAATCAAGGAAGGTACCAGGACCACTCAATAGAACTTCAAGTACTTTGGATATCATAAATGGTGCTTTATGTACCAGCAGGTCTCATCTTTCTGTGGGGGACACTCTCTGAAGGACCTCAAATCTAGTTTCCTCTCTCCAGAGGCCTCAATATGCATCATAAAAAGTATTCTGAAAAGCATCCCACAGACCTCCAGTGACCTCACCATTAGGGCATATCCTTCAACAGTAGAAAAAGCTCAACTCTGTACATCTGAAGAAGGAACAACTTATCTACATTTTCAATATAGTTTGGGTCCAATATAAAATAGAAAATGGAGAGAACTGGATACAAAATGGAAGTTTAAATTAAGACACTACTATGCCATTAGATCATTTATCAAACAGCATGGTTTCTAGAATGAAATTTCTTATGCTCAGGGAATGAAATCCCTTTCATGTCTCTATCTCTGAAGAGTGCCACACCTAGAATATGGAAGGTGGTAGGCCCTTTTCTTCTTTTTTCCCTTTGTTTCTTTCTTCTTGGTCTTACTTTCCTCTTCCTTTATTCAATAAATGATAGACTATTACTTTTAGAGGTAGTCTGTCCTTAAAACAGGTCACTGTCATCCATTACAAGGGACATAAAAAGAACATGTATAGAGTACCTTTGGATCAAATGGCTAATAGTGAGAAGAGTAGGACAGCCCTGCAGCCCCTCCAGATTCTGTTTTGACCCCAATCCCTGAAGTTATGCCTGTTCCTTAGGAATACTCATGATTCTTCAATTTTCACAGAGCTAAGATAGTTTTGACCACCTCCTGGGCTTGTCAATTCTTGCCCACTCTACCTAGAGAGACCCTGGTAATGCTAGCCCACTTTTCTTGTTAAGACTTGGGTAGAAGAATAATACATATTCTAGAGAGAAATAGCAATTAGATTTTACTCACATAGCACTGTGTGGGGGAATTAGACACTGGTCCTAAATGATACCTTCATAACTAGAAACAAACTCCTGCTAGCTACTGGCCAAGGGAGTCAACTGCTATTTGCTCAGGAGATTGGATGCTTGTTAAAAATCAGAAAGAAAGGACTCTTATCCAAATTTAAAACAAAATGGAAGCGCCCTTTGTAGTGATTCCTGCCACACCTACTTCAGTGGAATAAGAGGAATAAATAGCTGTATTCACCTCTCTTGGATAAAGCAGGTTCCATGTGAAGTATCTTAAGAAGATTACCAACCAAAAGAAAAGAGCTACACCCAAGAGCCCTAGAAGACCTGAGATTCCTCTTCCAAAAAGTGGACCTCAAGTTCGGCTTCAAGTACAGGTAAGTAGTCACTATAAATATGCATTCGTAGCCTAACATCCATCTTTGCCTTCACAAGCTTCTGACAGATTTGCCTATCCTGTTTCCCTTTCCCATGTACAAACACTGACTTGTTTCCTTCAGTCCACCCAATGAGAAATGCCACCCGAAGGTAGTTAGAGACAACATGATGCTTGCAGGAAGAACCTATAGCCCCCTTCTGCAAAAAAAGGAGCTATCTAAAGATTGAGACATGCTCTCCCTCCACAGCCCATAAAGAATTATGTGGATTTATGTCTTGAAGGATTCGGAAAGAGTCAGGAGATTAGGGTACTACAGGCTGACTGAGAAACAGCATACAACCTGATCTGGAACTGAAGCTGAACAGTACAATATGACCTGCCAATCATGGCCATGATGAAGGGCCAGAACAAATTCTAATGGACCAGAAAGGAGACGGTATAAAAGACAGTGGCCACGGACTTCACTGTAACTGCATTCTTCCTGTTCTCCTGCTATCTTGTTTTTACAGTGACTCTTCCTGCTAGCAGAATGTGTCTCTTCTTGCCCTTCTCTCATCTTCATTATTCCCTTTTCTTCCTTTCCTTTAAATAGAAGTTGTGTTTACCTTTTCGTTGGTTGTCCCAGCCAATTCTTTAGGTGGGACAGAAAGAGCCAGGAATTATGGGACATCATGTCATCTGGCAACATTTCCAGTTTGAAGCTACAAAGCTTTGTGAAGAAAGGAGAGAACAAATCTTGTGATGCATCTATACTGGGCCAGTACTATGTTAGGTATTATAGATACAAGATTATATATTAATGTCCTAAGAGGGATGCAGAAGTTAACTTCCTAAAGAGGTAGCTTCTCTATACTTCTATTTTCTAGAATAGAAATCTTTTTTTTTTAACCAAGTGTTCCCGATTCTATGTTTAAAGTTATAATGTATATGTGTGTGTGTAATGTATATAATGTATAATGTATAATGTATATGTGTGTATATGTGTATAATGTATAATGTATATGTATATAATACATATATATACATATACATTATATATACACACATATATAAACAATACTATACATAAATGTATTGTACTAAATGCATCTAACTTATAGTAACTTATTATTTGAATGCATCTTCTGTTAATAAGTCTGTTATTTTATTTGTTTTCCAAACAAGAGTCAGAGAATAGAGGCTCTACTCAAAGGCCACCTTCAAAGTGCAAAACAGGATTTCTGGCCATTCTTATTTCATAGAGTAAAGTGGAAAACTGCTGGGACTATACTTTTTTTCCTTATGAAACCTTTTAAAATTCTCACCAACAGGGTTGATTCTTTTTATCTTGTTTTATTATAGCCTAGCCTGTCTCACTTAGCAGTCAATACACACTAATCCTGATCCTTTTGCTTTGCATTATTTTCCTGTATTTTAATTTTCTCTTTCCTATAACACACACTCTTTGAGGAAAAAGAAGACAATGGATGATGGTATCCTTTTTCATGGAATATTTTATACACTAATATACATTTTAAAAGGCCATACCATTTGACGGATAAGGCACAAATTTTGGTGTCAAACAAGCGCACCTGAAATCAGTGTTGTCACCACTCTCCTTTGTCTGTTTGTTTGTTACTACTTTTGAGACAGGCTGGCCCTGAACTCACTACATAGCCCAGGCTGGCCTCGAACTTGAGGTGATCCTCCTGCCTCAACCTCCCAAGTGCTGGGATTACAGGCATACATCACCACACCCAGCACAAGGTTCAGGCTGGCTCTGAACTCACTATGTAACCCAGGTGAGCCTCAAACTCATAGCGGTCCTCTTGCTTCTGCCTTTCATGTGCTGGGATTACAGGTGTGAACCACCATACCTGACACTGTGGAATGTGGTACTGATTGCTGGTGGACATGAGTCACCAAACCCAGCATAGCGGTATGTGGTCGCTGGGGATTGAACTCTGGACGTTGCACTTGCAAGGCAGATGCAGGAACCAATGAGTTAAATCCCTGGCCCCACAAACTCTTCATCAGGTAACAAACAGAAGTGTGGCCACCTTCTCCACACAAACACAAACGTAGCCACCTTCCCTGAAATCATAAATCAAAGGTAAGTTCATGAATTGAGGTACCACTATATATAAATAATTATTATTTTCTATATGTTACTTAAAGAGGCCATTTTATTTACATTGTTATATACAGTACTACACCTTTTACTTTGATCTCATTAAGTATTCAATGCCAATTTATTTGGTCCAGTTTCATTTTAATAGCACAAATACTTTCTAGTCATGTGCCTGTGAGAATGACAATTAAATGCTCTAATTAATAATTCTTCATCATTCAATGGGTCTATTTCAAATAATTTGGGTAAAGATAAATTAAAATAATACACAAGATTCACCTAAGTGGTTGGTGCTGAATAAACTGGAATGGTTATTATGTTTGTTTTCACGGTTGTTACTTTTCAGCACAATTGAGAAATTCAAAAGGGAAATTCTTAGCTCCTTCATATGGCTGATCCTGAGTGCGTTTGAGGGAATTAATAGTAAACTAGAACCAGATATGGTTGAGCATGTCTCTAATTCAGAACTGTAGGAAGCTAAGGTAGGATCTGTGGGCAGCCCAGGAAATTCAGAGACATGGTGAGACACCCATCTATCTGGCCTCAACATTTAAAAGAGGGATGATGACCTAACTCATTGTGTAAGTTCTGAGTTCCCTTCTCAGAACACAGAGATAGAGACAGAGTCAGCGACACAGACAGAGAACAGAGATTTCAACAACCTTAACCTCATAATGTGAAGTTCTCAGGAAGACTTCATTCTTCACTCACTGTATTCATCCATTTTCTACTTCTATAACATAATTACTGGTTTAATAGTTCTGGAGGCTAGGAATTCTAAGTGTACCAGGCTGACATCTGGACTGTACACCGCATGATAACACAGCAGAAAAGCAAATAAGCACAAAGCAAACAGAAAGAAAAATCAGGCCAACCTTATCTTTTCCACCAAGAATCCATTGCCTTGATAATTAAGCACTCCTATGCCAACAGTATTAATCCAATCATAAGGCTGAGCCTGAAAAATTAGTCACCTCTAAAAGGTCCCACTTCCTAATACTGCTGTAATGGCAATTAAATATCAACACTAGTTTCGTAAATACCATAGCATTAATGAAATACAAGAAGACACCAGGATTCCATTGAAACCTGGATTTGCTCCTTGCCTGCCTGTTTTCTGAAGGCAATAAAAGTGTAAAGATAGGGAGAAATAACTCCTTCCTAATTGTCTCCCAGGGAATGGCAGTGTGAGTTTACTTTATTGCACCTCCAGCTTTAACAAGAGCCAAATATACTAAGATCTGATCATAGCTGTGACCACTTGACACTAAATTGTGACCAAAAGAATATCCAGTAGTGGCTCCAGTCTATAGCTGAACTCTGCCACATCTGTCTTCTTGCTATGAGAAGTAACACACCACAAGTCTATCAACTTCATACTTAAGACAGTCTCAATATAGATATTTTAAATAAGACCTGAAATGCTGATCAAAACTGTTTGAAGTTTTCCAGATGCAAGTGGATTTATCTACAGCACTTCTAAAAATAAGAGGGAGAAAAGCCCAAAGCCTGTCAAAGTTAATTAGATTCATACAAAAGAGCTTAACAGTCCTATGCAATGTTTTTACTCTTTTCCATATAAATGTACAATAATTCCATGAACACTGGGTTTAATTGCTCATAATATTTTAATTAAGGTTATGCTTTGTATAAATATCAACTCATCATTTACTGTGACTACCGTCTTATTTAAATGATGAAGTCAATTTGACAGTACATTCGTGAAAAGAGAGCCTTCTAAGGGTTTTGCTCTTATGTGGTCTAGAATACTAATGGAGGTTAATTGTCAAAACAAGCCTAGTACAGACTTCAGAAGTATCTTCACATTTCAGTGATGGAGCGCTGTAACCACATTTTTATGTGACCTGCTGCCCTCATGCCACAAATAACATAAGGGCTATTACAAGTCTGCATGTCTGTTTCCTGAAAACCAGAGTGCTCCTTTTTAATATTTACATTTTAAGGCTGCCCTTTCAACAGATACCCTTTAACTACTGTATTTGCGATTCAGATGATCAGATAATTAGATGTAAGATTAGATGCGCCAGAAGAGATGGCTGCCTCAATTAATCTTGCAGTCTGTGCCTCTGCAAAGCACTGCTTCATGTGTAACAGAAAATATCAAATTAAGTTTTCAGAGGCAGGGAAATTTCAAGTCTGAAGTCATTTTAATTCCATCTGAGGCAAGGATATAATTTATTACCATATTCTGAATTCATGTTCTCTTTTCCAAAACACCAATTTTAATTAGAGAAGTAAGCCCCGAAAGAGTACAGATAGAGTGTAAAAAATCCTTCCAGGGCCCCCACTACCACATTTCCATGGGCCATATTTCTTCTGAACCTGTGTCTACTCCGCACACACAGCAGGAGACCGGATGTCGTGGCAAGGTTTCCCCCCATGAGTAGCCCTCAGCACTGCTCTTGGAAAGAACAGTAAGGTGCATTCCATCTGGCAAATACTGTTTTCCTTACTTTTGGTTTTCATATTAGAATTTCATAATTTGGCATCTTCCAAAATGATCAAATAATTCTCATAAAATATCAGATGCAAAAAATCTCACATTTCTAACTATACATACACTGTATAAACAGAATAGAATTTTTGACAGAATAGAAACATGAAATAAAAATAGATCTAGAAACTAGAAAACAGATGGTAACAAAAGATACCGGTATTTTATCTCTGGTGCTATTAAGAGGGAAGTATAAAATAACCAGTCCATTTTGGATCCTTTTAAGATATTTGAAAGCTGTAGTCCAAGAATAAAATCCTACAGCTTCTTCTAAAGTCACAGAGACTTTAAGCAAGTAGGTGAGTGAGCTAGTTCACAACTCTAAGATATGGACGGAAACTCAAGCTCAAATCCTATGCTAAGACATTGCCTACCTAAGACATCTCAACCAAAAGTCTTCTGCAGGCTTCCCTCCATCAAATACATCCAGCTGTATTTGAAAGCTGAAGTTCAGTAAATTGGAAAGTCACCCTCTTCATCAGTTCAATAAATATTTTTGAACTATGAGAAAGCTTTCAAAAGAACCAACTGAAAAAAATAATTCCTAGGGGTAAGGAATTTCAATAAATAATAAGAGGGCAGGAATAACTTGTCACAAACTTATTTAATATTCCTCTGATCTCTGCATATGTGGGTGACAACACATGAAGACATGTGAACATCTTCAAGAACACCTCAAAGAGAAATCTGTTAATAGCAAATTGGAGCCAGAACTGGTGAGTCTGACCTCATTTATTACTTGATACCCATGTACACTTTGCATATTTGCACCTAAGATTAGCTTCTGCAGGACAGAAATTCCAACACCTTGTTCTTCAATTTTGAATTCACACAGTGGTTATATTATCTTTAACTCTGTGTATGTTCTTAGTATTTCACACACACAGATAGATTCCATTCCTCAAACTAGATGGTGAGCACTTAAGGGGCAAAGGCACATTTTCCATGTCTGTATTTCTCTTCATTACATTACCTTGCACAGAGCTAGGCACAAAGCAGGGACTCAAGTGGGCCACATGGAAAGAAGAAAAATGAAAACAGGACAGAACAAGGGGTCTAATTCCCTTGTCTCCTTCTCTCCAGTGTCCAAGTGGCCTAACATCCCACCAGTCCCAGTGCCACTGTGTTGGGTCAGTTCTCCCAGTGAGTACTCAGGCTTCCTTCACAGCCTGTTTATCAAGACTTCATCAATTTCCATGTTTTTTTTTACTTATTTGCCTAGGACAAGCTGTCATCATCTCCTCTCTGTTAGTGCACTCATCGTTCAGCTCTAGGCGTTGGCAAAATTTCTGTAGCCAACATCATCTCTTCTGGCTCTGACAGTGCTCTTCAACCCTGACAAAGCTTTGCTGGCTTTTCAGAAACACCTACCACACTTTACTCATTTCAGATTCTATGTATCATCACCTACATTCTCGTGCCCGAGACTTCCTCTACTCTGCCTTCCTGTCTCCACCGGTCCAAACCACACTGACCCTTCAAGGCTCAGCCCAGATGCCTTCCACGCAGGAAATCTCACATTCTCCTGTACTGCACACTCATTTCCACCGCTTTCTGCTCTGGTGACAGTGCCTGTGTGCTGCTTGCATCCACCTTCCTGGATCTGTAACCACCAAAGCTCCCTGTGGACACTGTATGTTCCTAGAATTAAATCACATCTTACTAAAATCCTACCTATCCAGGCATTTTTTTCAGAACAGTTGCTGAAACATTTGTTTAAGTATAATCGTGAACACTAGGAACTTCAAAAACTCAGTATCAACAAATCTCAATAATTATCAGGGAATCATAATGTACGAATCGATTTTGGAGACCATTGATTTTAGCCTTCAATCCGAAGGCACATAAGTATCTCAATTAAAAATCAATTACTATTTAATATTTTTCTAGATAAGTACTTGAAATGTTTTAAATAAAAGAGCTATTTACATTTTATTCATGTCTTCCAGCCACCAAATCAAAGCATTTCTATGAACACATAATGCTTCCTGTAAGCATGGCAAGCACATATATTTATTGTTCTCCTTTCTCTCTTCTTTCCACGGTGTTTTGTCTGGTCAGTTCTTCCTGAGTCTTTGATATTTTGAAGTACCTTCATCCCTCTACTTTTCCTTTATACCTCAGATGATTTTTTCTTTCTTTTGTGTTTTTTTTTTTTTTTAACCTAGTGATTCTTTGCTTCCCTTCTCATATTCAATAAGGCCCCACAAAATTTCTGCAGCCATGGCTTGCCTAGCACTTTTCACATAACTCTACTGGCAGCTTTCCCCAGAGTGTAACCTCAATGCATTCAGAACCAGGTTTACCTGTACCTCTGCCTCCCATCTTTGGGGTTGCACAGTGTCCCAAGATAAGCCTGTCCAGTATATGACATTCCTCAGTCTAACCTGAACTTCTCACACTACAATTTAAAGTCAGTTTTCACTCCTTTTTCTAGTGTAGGAGCATAGTGAAAATCTTCAAAGTATGTCCTAAGAAACTCTTAAGGTCATTTTGTTTTTCTGTTGCATAATATTATTTTAAGGAGTGGGAACTGAACCCAATGCCTTTACACAGACGCACATCCAAAGCATTTTTTTTTTTTTTTGGTTCTAATCTTGAGACAAGTTTTTACTAAGTTGCTAGATTGCTCAGGCTCAACCTGAACTTGCAGTCCTCCTGCCTCTGCCTGTTATCATGCTGGAATTGCAAACATGACAGAACAGGTCCAGTGATATTGCTTTTTATATTATTTACTCATTAGAAAGCAAAACTACATCAAACTTTGCCTCCATCAGTAGTACTCTCTTTCTTTTGTTCTCTAATGCAGTTATCTTTCCTAACTTGATAACTCTTTTTTGAAAAACCTATGGAGGACTGACAGATTCATCTTTAAGTTTGGTAATATAGTTGGTTTTCCAGCATCTCACACAAGGTAGTATGATCAAGTTCCTTGAACATAAGCACTATCCTCTTAAGCAGAAAAATCCCAGAGAGCTCATGAGCTGAGAAGACTTACCTATATTAGCAGCACACTTTCAGGGTTAGTCAGTGTTGTGCTCCCCTGTTCAACCCCAACCAGCCCTAAACATTCACAAGTTCCCCAATTTGCACCTGCAGGCTCTGCCCAGACAAACCTGATCTCCACACAGATCTCAGGAGGAGGATACAGAAGACAAAGGTGAGAGAATGCACAAGATGTCACTGCACAAGACAATGTGCAATCATAACAGGCCTAGATCCCTTATAGCCTTTATGCCTTTAACATGACATAGCTACCAAAGGATCCTTTTGGAATTCTTTCTTTTCAACTGAAAGAGGAGGAAGTCATCTAGGCCTGGTATTTTTCTCAACTGATTATTTATAACATAATGAGAAGAAATTCTGCTGATGATGCTCATAAATTTTAAAAGCAGATAAATAAATGTCTTAATGAGGAAGATCTGTTCGAGCTGCTGAGTGCCATGAAAATGGAGCACATGTTTACTCACTGCTGTCTTGATCACAGTGGCCCCCTGAGGATAAGCTCCTATGATCACCTGCTCATCTTCTCCCTAAGGAACAGTGTCACTTTGGCAGACTTTAGCCCTGAAAGTAACTTTTTCTTCTACATCTACAAAAAGGGTTAACTCTAGTGCAATGCTCTGCTCACCCTGGAACTGTTCTCTCACCCTGTGTGAGTGTCTGTTCAAGTGAGTGGCCTTGATGTCCACACTCACTCCAACATTACTCAGGTCTTGGTTCCTTTTGCTTTCTGGGTTTCTATAACCAACTCCAGATATACTGAATGTCATTGCATAATAATATGAGAAGGTAAAAATAAAAGAACTCATGATTTCTCAAAATTAATGAAGCAAAAGGTATCTCAATTAAGTCATTATTCTTTACTTACTTGCATCATAGTAATTTCTGAGATATCTGGCAGAAACTACACACCTACACTCACACAGAGACATACACACACACACACACACACACACACACACACATACACACATGCATCTATACTTATTTCTGTTCAGATTCTGAAGTTGTAGCTGTTAGACAGTAAAAAAGCACAACCATTTTAGGCAATCTAACACATTGCGGATCCCATTTCAAATTGATGCACGTTTGCAGAACAGTTTGAAAGATCATACATGCACACACATCAAAAACTCTGAAATTTGTCTTGCAATCTCACTTCTATGAACTCATCTTTGAGAAATTAACTCAAAAACTTAAGTATAAAGATAGTGATATTACATAATATATTTTTCTCATAAAAATTAGAAATAACTCAAAACACTAGTGATTGAGGAACACAAATTATAGTACAACTTTAAGACAAAATATAGCTCTAAAAGAGTATATGAATTTCAAATAATATTTGACATGGCAAAATGCTAATAATTAAAAGTTACAGAAAAGCAATAAACACAAAACAGTAGTTAAATCTAATCTCAAATCTTAAAAACAAAAAAAAGGGTTTTTCTGGAGGTTTGGTGAGGATGGAATTGGTGTGTGTGTGTCTGTTTGACTGTTTATTTATTTTGACAGAGTCTCAGTAAATTGCCCTGGATGGCTACAAACTACACTTAGCCTCTTGGGCAGTTGGGATTAAATGCATACATAACTACATCCAACTCAAATACGTTGTTTTTCATTACATATAAACATTCTACGTGGAAATTCATAAATTCACTTACCAAAATGCTAATTAACATATTTCCATATAATTGATATTTTTAATTGAAATCTTTATTTGTACATTACATATACATATCATGATTGCACTCCACAATGGGAATTTGTACCAGTATAATTGATATTTTTTAAGGCAGCCTTTCACTATATAATCCAGGCCAGCCTTGTACTTTCTATGTAGCATAGGCAAGCCTCAACCATGTAATCCTCCTGTCTCAGACTCCTGACATTTGGGATTACAGTATGAACCACCACTCTTAGAGATAATTTACATTTTCTATTTATATGTTTATATAGACCACCTGGTCAACAGTGAATTTGTATTATTACATTAATTTATTCAACTATTTTCCCATTTTACTAGCCCTTGACACACTGAGAACCTTATACCTGCCTACATTCAGTCTTTGGGAAACTATATATGAACATGCTTCCCACTTCTGCTGCTTATCCTGACATTAATAATTTCCATGTTCTTGGATTGCAAATAAATTAATAGTGATTCTATTCTTAGTGAATAGTATCGGAAATGTAGACGTTAAAGGGGGACAAAGGACTCTGAAACCTATGACAAGACTTCTTTAGTCCTAAGACATGCTGAAATTCTATTTCAGTTATAAAAGGACAGAAATAAAGGCCTTGTATCCATTTATCTATAATCTTTTCTTGAAAACAGGTTAAAATAGACTTCCATCTACCTTAGGTTGCCCTTAACTCTAGTGACATGAGCAGCAGTCTAACCTGCTTGGTGTCAATATGGACCCCTAGCCATGAGCTATTCATGCAAAACTTGCAGTTTTTACATCAGAATACTCTAGGTTATCAAAGCAGAACAAATGATCTCTACTAGGTGGGTCGGTTGTGTTTTAGTCTCTAAACTTGCCATAAACAACTGTATAAATTATAGCATTCTTCAATTCCAAATAAATTAGAAATGAAATTATTTTTCTGTGTACTTCTATAAGGTGCTGTTTTAATTACCCTGCATTGGTCTGAAAATATGTTTTGTCCTTGTTTTCTTAGCCAAAGTTTTTTTTAAAAGCTAATGAATTATGGATTACTATATTATTCTAAAGCTAAAATCAGTAGCTTTGGAAATTTTTCTTCAAAAGGAAATTGATACTTGTTTTTTGTTTATTTCTTTCCCCATTTCCTACTCTTCCCAGGAAATAATATATTTGCATTTCCAAGGAAATAATTCATTTAACTGTATCTTCAGAAAATGTTCTTGCTATATTAATCAGTGAGAATTTATTATGGATTTTTAAAATTTTTATAATGAGCAATGAGATTAAACATCACTCTAGCCATGTTACATGATAGCAGTTTTCAAACATTTTCAAGCATATAACTTTTTACTATTTGTCATACATTTTTTTTCTTGCAAAACTTCTACATATCAGAATAAATAAACATGAGTAGCTTAATCTTATATCTCATTATGATTTGGATATAAAACACCTCCCCCCAAATCTCGCGTGTTCTAAGGTGGGGCTTTCAGAATATGACTGTGTTAGAGGGTTGCTATACTCATCAGTGGATTGATTATGCATTGTGTCCATTATTGAAAGTGCTATTAGGAGTTGGGCATGATAGGGAGAGGTGTCACCAGGAGCATGACCTGGAAGAACTATTCTTGTATCCTTCCCCATTCCCCGTCTCTCTGTCTGTTTCTGATTCCTGGATGCCACAGTTTGAGATGCTTTCTTTGTCATGTCATTTCTGCCTGGCCCAATGAATTACCGACAGAATCTTCTAAAGGTGGGTCAAAATAACTTCTCCCCCATTGGGTCATACATGTTGAGTATTTTGACCCAGTAACAGCAAAGTGATTAACACATTCTCCAAATATTTCTTTTCCTTCCTACCAGCTAAGGGCCCAAAGATACTCCTAAGGAAGTCAGAGCTTCAAGAAACACAGCACAGAAACACTGTTATCCTGAAAGGTGTTGAACTTTAATACCTTCCTAGGTGATCTGCTCCATAGTGGCTAAAACTCCCAGTCTGGAATAATCCTATTTTTGTCCCTTCTCAAATCTGTTATATCAAAGCCTTCTCAGATTCTGACAAGGTGAAGTGATGTGAAAGAGCAGAACTGAAGAATACAGAGGCAGTATTGTAGGTACTCTATATCTCAGGTCAACTACAACCACATGTAGCTCACGTATACAGACCATATTAGCTTTCTGCCAAAAATGTCTTTGCTGAACTGACAATGATAACCTTCAGACTTTTTCCCCAAGGTTACTTTAAAAGACAGCATTTGCTTCACAAATTGTGTTGCAGGAATTGCCTGTTAAATCAGTGCTCATCATTTTTGGTCCCATGTGATTTATCTCTCTTAAAAATCAGCATTAGGGAAAGTTAACTCCTGAGGAACCAATTTACTGTTATATGTTAGATGATAGTAATGCAACTGATCCTAGCTTCTTTGCAGACTTGACTTCCAAGGTCCCTGGGGATAAATTTGAAGTTCAATCATAACATATATGTTGGGCCTTAGTATGACATTCTTGAGTTCTTCTGCTCCATAGTAGTGATTCTTTCATTTGTGGCCAATTTTTGTGCACTAGTATTCTTATTATAAATGCCTTCAAGTACTTGATAGGAAAAAAAAAACATATCATGAATTATTTACAAGGACTCTAATTATATCAGCCTTAATCTATAAATCCAGATAACAATATGTGACTCCAAACAATACTATATCACCATATCCACAATGATATTATTAGGTTTGCTAGATGACTTTCCATATATCATGTATTTGTTGCCTAACTTCAAAAATATCTCCAAGCTCCCACAAAGATCACCAAAAATAGTTTCAACATATGTACATTTTGTCTGGAATCTGGAAATAGTCTGGGATTGGAAAGTTTACACAAGGGCTTTCTTACTATCTCTGAACATTTTGAGAATCAATATCACTTACCCCTCTACCTTTCCCAGACTGCAGGTCATTGTCCCTTTTAATCAGAACTCTATCCTAAAACAATCTTTCAGTGCTATGTAGCAGCTACTGTTACGCATATCTTTCATGAAATACTTCACCAAATGGTTATAAACATTATTACCTCATTTAGAATGGTGAAAACAAAAGCTAAGTGAATTTAAATACCTTACCCAGGGTCAAAGAGTAAGTAGGAAGTGGCAAAGTCACAATGTAGTGCTTTTCTTTAATAGGATATTCTGTGAGAGATTAAGTAAAATATTAATAAGCAAGTCTCACTAGCATGACTTACTACATTTTAAAAGGAGAAGAGCAGCAAAAGTTTTGAAAATAATTTTAATAGCTTTCCAACTAGGCCAGCATTTCATTTTCTTGAGCTGTCTTAGGGATGAAGCTGCTGTAAGATAAGAATAAGGAAGACATTTTTCAAGTTCCTTCTTGCTCTGTCACTCTAAAGTTTTATATTTTCAGGTTTAAAAAAGTTTTATGCAAATAAAGGGCAATTCTAAAGCCTCTGTTTCTTTAATTCCAGTCCCTGAAAATAAGTAAATATATCTACTATAGCAGATTATAAAATAATATTACCATTCAGATACTACTCTTTTTCAAGGGGCTGCAGCAACAATGAAAGGCAATAAAATGGAGGAAGGACACTCCCATGAGAAAAAAATTCTTTTGAACATATTTTCCGTAACCCGGGAAAATATACCAGCACCCAAAGGAATATTGGAAACTTTACACTACATTTAAGCACAAGCACATTTTCTACTTCTTAATTTAAAAAAGGAAAGGACAGCATTAAAATGCGCATACGAATAAACAGGCCATTTATTTACTCCTACTAATTAACATCTCTGGAGATCTCCAGAGTCTCTTAACATCTCCAGGGCCTGTCTCAGAGGATGCTCTCCTGCTAGGAGAGCCAGAGATTGAAAAACTTGCTGAGTCCAGAGGGAGAAATGTCAGAGAAGAAGGCACCCTAAAAACAAACATGTTAATTAAAAACATGAGATAAACACTAGCATTTTACACCTCTACCCACTACCCCTGGGAGGCCAAGGGAAAGAGTCTCTCTGCTTAAGAATCTTTAAAAGGCCAAATTAGTATGAATCCTCCAGAAACAGCATTTGCTAATGTCAAGAAAGACAATTCACAAAACAAGAGCTACAGAGCAGGAGTCGAACTGCTCAGATTTAAAATATCTAAGGTTCAGTAAGTGTCACTCCCAGAAGAATATGTAAAAATTCCCTTATTTCTAGTAATCTCAACAGAGAAAAAAAGCCTGACACAGATTAAGAGGCTTCCAAGAGGACACGGTAAGACTGGGAGAGGAAGAGCTGGTGAAGAGCTAAGGGATAAACTGCGGGAGACTGTTAAATGAGGCATAATCTTTATTGAAATATGATTGTTTCTCATTAAAAATTGAAAGTACAGAGAAGGAGAAAAGAATGGGAAAGAGAAGAAAGAAGCAATGAAGAAGGATAAGACAAAATTAAAAGAAAATTAAAGCTGAACAATTAAATAAAAATAATACTGTTAGGGTAGTGATCAGAAATATTCTCTAAATTTTTTTGACTATAAAAAGAATATAAAGGCAAAGCATTGAGGGGCAGACAACTGTGAGCTCAGGTCAAGCTCTACCAAGGATAAAATGTGCTAAAATACGCTGGGCTCTGGGGTTTTTTATCAGTAAAATATGAGTAACAGCTGCAATCAAATGATCTCTACTTTTTCCATAAATCTCTTTTCATATACATGTGACCATAAAAATAACAGTGTTTCCTATAAATTTTTCTATCTAACACAGTCTTTGATCTATCATTATAACAAACTAATTTTCACATTGTTTAGACTTCTTAAGCAAAACTTTCAATATCCTCAATAATTCCATTAAGTGGATGTGTTGGTCCTGCACCTACATGCAGCTGGCTTTAACCGTATCTTGGATAATTTCTTTAGATCCAGGCTTCCCTAACAGGAAGCAATGATCCAACATGGGCCGTGAGTGCTGCCCTTCCCTTTCCACCACAAGCAAAGGAAGTAGAAATCTAGCTCTGTCCTTGCTACTGTGATAAGTAAGTGATGTTTCACTTTATATCATTTTCTAATTTTTAAAAAACAGCTTATGCTCTCTGAAAATTATCTTAACCAAATTCCAGATTCCAGATCAATACTTACTTCGTGAACCTTCCTAGCACTCTCACCTCACTTCACAGATAAACATACCTGCACAGACACTGCGAGGATGGAATTTCTCTAGAGAACTATTTCAGGCCCTATCTGCAATCACTACACCATCCAATCAATATGGAATGAAATACTGCAGCCCTCTATATTGAGCCAAAATTCAGCTATGAGATGTTTGTTCATAGCAGCTTGTATATTATTTAATTGAGATCTTTGTGACAACTTTTTCCATTGTGGTTTGTGATAAATGCAATCAATCAACAAACATACACAGATCGATCACCTAACTACTTTGAATTGTCTAGAAACTTGGATGAAATACAAAAAAAGGAAGGAAAATCATCATCAATGACATTGGTAACACTGGAAAGAAACTAGACTTAGATGTTTTAAATATACAAGTGTAAAATATGTCTTCCTATCTGCTCATTATGGTCCCTGCAGGCTTCTTATATTAAGTCAAACATCACTTTAAATAAGTTATCATTCTTCATATTAATATCTGCTATTTCATATTACTAGCTTTCATTTGCAAAGATTATGTTTATCTTTGCTCATGCATAAAGCACACATTTCATAGTTTCTTGGGCAAAAAACACCGGACATACATTACTCCAGGTTTTACCGAAAACCTTTGAAAGATCATGATATACAAGAAAGATCCTAAACAATGAACATCAAACCACTATCTAAAATTATAAAATTGTGCCTATCTGGGTTTTGCAATGATTACCCTAAAATACTCAGGGACATAGGGAGGTATAAATCCATTTATACTGAGATGATTAAAATATAAACTGCATTTTAGAATTTTTATCAGCTCATAAACCAAAGCATTTTGAAAAGGAAAACATGCAAAATGAACAATATACAACACATTTTTCCAGATACCATGAATATAGAATACAATACAGAGCTCTACAATATCATAACAATGCAAAATCCAGTATGCTGGTAAGAGCTTGGCATAGTGGAGTCTGACTTAAAACTAGAAAGTTTTAATTTTATGTACAGCCTCCACTATCTTATTCCATGACTTATTTAATTCAAAGTTAACCTAACATGTCTAAAGGTGCTTCATTTGAAAAACAAGGTTAGAACTCTTTGCCTTAATGAGTTTTGTAATAATTAAATAATGTGAAGGCATTTGGCACATTATTGGTCAGCTATGGGTCTTAGTTAACGGTCACGTGGGACTTTTCCAAATTCTGTCTGCACATCACCTTTAACAGTCAATTTTTGGGGGTACTTTTCATTGTCCTGTTCCAAATAAATGGTTCACAATCATAACACAGTGGTGTCTTGCTGTCCAACTGTGATGTCAGAAATCAAGACTCAAAAGAAAACAGTTTTGCTTACTCAGTACATGTTTCCAATAGATTTTAGGTTAAATTGTAGATTATTTCTATTGCTCTATTTCCTCAACCAACATTTTCAGAAGCACTGAGAACAGATGGAGACAATCAAGACAAAAACTCTCCTTCAGGGCCTTCCACCAGCTGATGAAGGATTTATGTAAATAATCATACATTTATCAACAATTCTGATAATTAGTGATATGCACGTGAGAACTATGGGGGGAAAAAAAGGCTGGAAACTTTGTCTAAAGGTCATAGAAGCTTCACAAAGAAGATCCCTGAGACTGAGTCCTTCGTGTTTTTATTTATGAAGCACTGGACACACTATTTCAGAATATTCACAGATTGGACACAGGTATATGACTGTATAATCCCTTCTCTCCTTAAGGTGAAAGGCTTTAAGTCTAAAGCACCTTGAAGTACACATTATCATGTTATTACCAGAGAAGAAGTAAGTAAGTGTTTAGTCATGGTGACAACACTCTACATTACAGAGATAAAGCGCCATCTGCTATAGCTTGACCTTTTGGACTACATCGAGTCATCTTAACTTTCTAACACATGGCCTTGGAAAGTTCCTGTGACCTCCCTAAAGTTCACTTCCTCCTAGACAATGTAGGAGCACAAGGGTGTGTGACTAGAGGGTGTCCAGCATTTCACAAGTGGTGGCTGTGTGTCCCTTTCCACCGAACCACTTGAGCTTGCTTCCTGCCATGCCCTCCTGCTGCCCTGCTCCTGTCCTAGACGCAAAGTCCCTGAAGCCCAGACCTGTTTCATGTTCACCTTTGTACTCTGGTGCCTGGTGTTCGTGATGACACCTAACAGTTGGTAATTATATGCCATTAGTCCTGAAGAGGCACAGAACAATCTCTTTGTTGTGGATAACATGCAAAGCAATATAGCAACATTAAATGTATTTATTTATTCACTTATTAGCAATTACTATATATTTGATTTCTTTTTTTCAACGCTGGGAAGACAGCAGTGAACAACTGGACAAAATGTTCTGCCCTCACAGAACTTACATGCTAATGAAGAGAGTGGGCAGCAAATAAATATGATAAAAAAAATATACAGCGGATGAGATTATTTTAAGTGCTATGGGGAAAAAAATAAAACTGGGAAGGTAGAAAGACAGGATAATGACCGTGGGGAACTGGAAGCCTTTCTGAGAACATGACATTTGGGTAAAGACCTTCCCAGGTCTGCAGGAGAAAGCACTGTAAGGCAGAAGAAGCAGCAAGATCCAGAGACAAAGGCAGGAGAACACTTTGCAAGGAGGAGAGTGTTTCTACAGCAGGCTAAACCCAGAAGACAGCATTTGAAGATGAGCCCCGGAAGAAGTGGTGGCAGAGGTGAGTGCTGGGACACAAGAGGCCTGTGCACACCGGAGAATGCCGGGTTCATGCCGAGTGATGTAAAAGCCAGCAGGAGGCACTATGAAAACTGACATTCTCTTACTCATATATATATATATATATTTTTTTTTTTTTTTGACACCAAGTCTTATTATGTAGTTCAAGCTGGTCCTGAACTCACTATGAGCCCAGGTTAGCCTTAAACTCACAGCAATCCTCCTGCCTCTGCCTTTTGCTGGGATTACAGATGTGAGCCACCAAGCCCGTCATTGTGATATATGGTACCTTGTACTTACCAGGCAAACTCTGGAACTCTGAGCTAAATCCCAGCCTTGTCACTCATATTTCAACAGAATGAAGAAAGGGGACAACTATATCTAAAAAAGAGGTACATTAGGAAGCTTTATTAATAATTTAGGTATAAAATGAAAATGACTTGGGTCGAGGTAATTGCCATGAAAGTGTCAAGGAGTGGGCAAAGTATGGACAAATTCTTAAAGTAGTGCTTGTAGGATGCAAGGAATACAAGAGTAAAGGACCAATGCCAACACATTTTGAAAGACAAAGATCTAATTTTGTGAAACATGAGTTATTTGGTTCCTGCAAATTAAAATGCAGGTGCCTTGAACTCAGCAATCCTCCTGCCTCTGCCTCCTGAGTGCTGGGATTACAGGCATGAGCCACCACATCTGACATAAAATGCAGGTGCAACCTCTGCAGAGTAAAGGAAGACTATTATGACCTGCAGGAGCAAAAAATGCAGCAGCCGCTATGGAGAGAACATCCTTTAGCACAATGTAAAAGCAGAGCATAGGAAGAAAGTAGATGAAAGTACGCAGGACAGTTTGGGGTAACCACACCCCAAGACGCGCGTGCGCGCGCGCACACACACACACACACACACACACACACACACACACACACACCATGCATGCACACATGTACATGCTCCAAGAGCGACTACAGCAAGGTATTCATCCTCTCAGGAAGAAAAGCAGAAAGGTGCCAGGAAAGAAGGACAAGGCTATGAAGGGAAAAGCCAGAAGGGAGAGACATGACAACTTGGCTAAATCAGCTAAAGCTCAGATTTCCCCAGAGTTACTGAACATGGTGGCCCTTGACATTAAGGGCAGGAGGAAGCAATGTCCTCATCTTCCAGAGATCCCTGAGGACTAGGAATTTACAAGCAGAAAGATTTCCAGTGTGGTGTTGGTGGGCGTTCTGAGCACTGGGCTCTGCGCATCACCATGCAAAGTCTCTACACAAGCATACAACATTCCAGAGCAGAAAACCACATATTCAAAGTAAAATAAAATCATTAAAAATTCCCATGTAAGTATGCATGTATAAGTATATACATATAAATACCTGTCCATATTGAAACTATCCTCTGACTGTGAAAAAATTATCTTTTCATTGAAAAGTAAACTGGATAAAGTTGTTCCCACATCAAAGTACCCTTTTGCCTTCTTCAGTATTTCAGCTCCTGTTTTCCTATAAGAATGGAAGAGGAGAGACACACACTAAATGTGAATAAATGATGAATGGAATGTCACATTACACACTCCACAAGTCATCTAACACGGGTGTTTGTTTCTCTTTAATAACAATAGATGAAAGGGTTCTATTTCATCTTCACACACATACACATAGATTGCTGCAGTCCCCAGGGGCCTAAAATATACTAATTTTCAAAACTTAATAATTTGGTTTCCACGGTAACCATAAATCAGCCTTTTGAAAGGGACATAGCAAGGATATTCCAACTGGATACATTATTCTTTGACTACTGTTAAAAAAGAAACCAAAGCCAAATCACAGTAACCTAAAATGGCATTTTTTCAAAGTCCTAAGTTTCTTCCCTTTGATGAAATTAATGCAAACTAGGTACAGAGGCTGGCATGCTACAGAAAACTGGGATTCCAAGGAAAGTACAGGCCAGGTGGAGGCGGGGCTGAGGCCTGGAGCCTCCCTGCAGAGTCCGTGATTGCCTATTGATTCTGTGCTGGCCTCCTAGCTCAAGAATGAATTTGTACCAGACACCAGCTATGCTCTTTTGGGCAATCCCATTTCCTAACAACCACAGCACGGTGCATTTTCATGGAATTTTTCATGTCTTTAGAATTCAAACGCACATCAATACAGCCAAATTTCCACACACTTCCACTTCAAACAGTTACTAAGAAACCTTCCCATACAATTCCAGTCTTCTCTGATTTCACTCAGGAACAACTCTAATAAAGAATGTGCTATCTCTTTCTTTACTGTCCCCAAAGAAAACTGATAACTTCAAACAAATGTATTCCTAAACTAGCAATTAAGGTGAAATAAAATTGAATGGGGTATAAAATTGCTGGTAAACTTCCATCTACAATTTACCAAGTATCCTTCAGTCAGTCACAAATAGCACTTTAGAGCACTTTACTTAAACCTAGAATTTACCCAACTAGTCAAACTAAAAATGCATTTATCAAAGGAAAGTTAGAGTTAAATCTAACTTTAGAATTAAATGTTTTTTAAAAAATTTCTTTAAAATTCCTTGATACAAATTCATGAGCTTTTCTCCAGTGATGTGCATTTTGCTTTTCTTCACTGGCTTCCCAGGTCCTGCTTGCTCTGTCCTCAAATCTGTCCTGAAAATCACTCTCATTTCCATCATTTTGAGGTTCTCCACAACCACTATGGATTCCACTTTCCCCCTTGCCTTCCCTGTATCCCATGCACCCTACTGGAGATGTCTCAAAGCAACCTGCTTTCCTCTCTGCATTCTACAAACCACAATGCACAAGGTCTCCTCCTGTCCACTGGGGCCTAATGAGGACACAAAACACCAGTCATTATTGCCCAGAATCACTAACAGCAGTCTCCATAGTGTGGCCTCACCAAATTTTCAAGTTCCAAGAACATCAGCCTACCATTACTCCAAGAGCTCCACATATAGTTTCTTGCACTAAAGAAGTTCTCCTCTGCCCTTGTACAGGGCTCATCCAGTCTACCTTCTTGCTGTCCTTTGAAAACACTTCACTCCAGTACCATGCTCTAACCCCTCTGCACAGGGTTGTGGCCCCTCCTGTCCCCACAGAAGCAGTTTGTTTATTAATTGCTAGTTTCTCTCATTGGAATGAAAGTTCTATCTGGCAGATGTTTTCCTTATTCTGGCTCCGTTATAATTCCAGCTGACAGCACATTGTCTGGTATATAGTATGTGCTCAAAGCATATTTTTGAATGAATGAATAAAAATGAAAACTATTTCCTGTTATCTAACTCCATGTCCTTTCCAATATACTGATGTGCCTTTGAAAGAAAAGGTGTTTATATGAAAACTGTAGCCAGAAGCTACACAGGGAACAGATTGGTCAGCATGACCACAGAGTAGCTCACTTGAGCAGGGTTTTGCCTACTCAGTGGAGTCTTTGAACTGTGACCTGACCTGGGACAGAAGCTTCAGGCTGACATTATGATTTGTTTTGACACTTACCCAGTGGAAAGGAAGAAAGAAAGAAAAAAGGAGGAGGGGAGAAAGGAAGGAAGGGAAAAGAGAGAGAGAAATAAGAAAGGAAGAGAGAGAGAAATTAAATCCAAAACCAAAACAAAACAAATGACTGTAACAGCCTTGTATGAGTATCTCAGCCACAAAGAGGCAGCATCCCCTTTCCTAACTTTACTTCACGGACATCCAGAACATGAGAGTAGAACAGCGACAACTGCCCTCTCCATCCATCAACTGGGATTAGTTCTCCGAGCTCTCAGAGTATATTCCAGTGCTGAACACAGGACAGACACAAGAGATCTGCTGATAAGGTAAAAGCTTCTTCGAATCCAGGGCTCAATTCTCTTCTGTGTGCTGGGCTTTTTCCCTCACTTACTTAAAAGGTTTCAAATTCATATATCCTTTGCAACAACAACACTCAATCCTAAGGTTCCCACTGCCATAAAGTTTCTACCTGGGAGCAGCCTGATCATGGACTGAAACCTACAAAACTATGAGCCAAAGTAAATTGTGAGTATCTGGTATTTCTCTCCATCAATAGGCAGGCTGACTGTATCATACCTCTGACCATGACCTTAATTTATAGATTTCAGTTACAATGGAATAGTGTCCACACTTGCTCACCCCACTTTCTTGCAAGTGCCAGGGCCCGGGTTCGATCTCCGGTAACCACATACCATACTGGGCGTGGAGACTCACCCCAGCAGCGATCAGTACCACATACCACAGTGCCGGGTATGCCATGGTGGCTCATGCCTGTAATCCCAGCACTTGGGAGGCAGAGGCAGGAGGATTGCTGTGATGTGAGTTTGAGGCTGAGCTCAGGGCCAGCCTGAACCACAAAGCAAGACCCTGTCTCAAAAAACCTTAAAAAAAACCCATAATAATAATAATTTTTCTAATGCAGGAAAAGTAAAGCTATTGAACTTTTACTCTAGGCCAGCTCCATTATATGTATTTGAAGGTGTTAACTCAGTTGGTTTACAACTCCACTGGCTAAAGTATATGTTATCTCCATGCTGCCTATTACATTAAGAGATTGAAACAACAGAAAAACAAAACAAAACAAAACAAAACTTATTACTGGAGCTACTGTTTGTCCCTAGTAAGTGTTGGAACTTGGACTTGAACCCAGAAAGAAGAGTCCCTAACTATTACTATATACTTCTCCTCAAAGTGATATTGGTCTTCCAGGGTCACTGTGAAACCTCAGATATTGTCTAGGTCATGTTATTCCTTTCCTTGGTTCCATTCTCTGACATCAAGATCATTTTTTTAATCTATTGTTCTGGATATTACTTTCTCTCAGTTGAAGTTCCATACATCCAACAGCATATTGAACATATCCAAATGAACTCATCTTTGAAACACTGTCTTTTTTGCTTTCTTAAACTGTTCTCACTTGCAAAGGACATCACATGCCCGCATTTGCCTAACCTAGGGATGACACTGTCCTCCCATATACATTTTTTAAAACTGACTTTATTAGTACATTTTATACATACATTAGATCATAATGTATGTATACATACAATGATCACACTCAGTATTGAAGGTTTGTGCTAGTACATGACACATCTTGATTCTCACTTTTTCCCATTCCCCTGCTTTCTCTACAACTCTCTGCCCCATATATACAAAAGCTTTTTCACTTACTCCCTGTCTCCTACATCAGCACCCAGTAAGGTCACAATTTCATCTTTCTCCTTGGCAACACAGTGGTTCAGATCCTGATTGTTTATCACAATTTAGGACCTCAGCACACATCTGCCAGACAGAATTCCCTAAACCACAGCTGTTCTCTTCATGGCAGGGCTGGCGGTATGCTCTTTAACTCTCTTGTTCTTTTTGATAAAATCTCAATGCTTCTTCAGGACACATATAACATCCTTGAGAGTTCATGGCTACATCTCAGGCCTCAGCACACATATCCAAATGGTCACAACCCTCACCCCTGCACACTCATTCTATAACACAAACCTTTGTACTTGCAGAACCTCTGCCTGAAAGGACATCACTCTCCTTTCTAGAGCACTAACTTACTTTCTTTGGTGCATTCTCTCTCTGCAAGGTAATTTCTGTGGCTAACTTACTTTCTTTGGTGCATTCTCTCCCTGCAAGGTAATTTCTGTGGCTAGAGTAGTTTCTCTTCATTCTCATGTGCCTGTTTAGTTCACTTCTATTTAACCAGCCTACAAAAGTTTAATTATGTTTATATTTTATACCAATAAAGTGGACTTTTAAAAATACAGAAAACTCATCTTGCATCACATAAGTACCTGATGCAAGACAGGTAGATGTTCAATAAAACATCAAAGAAAATAGCAAACAAAACACACCTTTTCAATCTGGCCGTGCCCTTCTTTCTAAATTAAATATGCTGATCAACACACTGTTGACTACCTTTCCAGAGAGAAAAGCAGATGGCTTTAAACCCCATCAGGTCTAGCCTAAGAATACATACACCTTTCCTTTCAAAACACCCTCAAATTGTCACTTTCAGTATTAATCTATCTTCTGTAAGTCATACACACACACACACACACACACACACACACACACGAGAAAAAAAGCTTTTTCAATGCTCAATTAGAGAAATATAATAGAGCTTTTCAGTACAAACATAAATGAGATACAGTGATGTCTCACTAACATGAACATCATTAAGAAATGAAGTGACTCACAAAATGTAACTCTGGGTTAATATGTATTTTCCCTAAAGCATCAAATAAATGTGGCTGTGTTTGTATTCAAACTAGAAGAAAGTAATGTTAAATGTTTTACACACTTCTCTACTTTTGCAATCAAAAATTTCTAAATATGCTGAGAATTGTAAGCGAAGATGATTTTTAGAAAATAAATCATGACCTTATTTTGTTAACATATGAACATATTTATACTTTATAGTTATTCTAAGATACTAATAGTTAATATCTCTGGTAGGAATTTGAGATA